>VXAY01004922.1:272648-294874 GCA_013399855.1 Oxyruncus cristatus | reverse complement strand
ACCCCCCCCGCCAGCCACCCCCCGGGTACCACGCACGGTCCACATCCCCAGCTCGTTCCCGGAGCCTGGGCACCGCCACCACGCACAGCAGGGATACACGGAGAGCAGCTACCAGCCCGGGAATCCGCCCCTGGAAGTATTTCCCGGCCGTCCACGAGGAAACTTCGGGGCAGGGCTCGCCCCCGTGCAGGGCTGCGGGCGCCACGCACAACCTGCATCCTCTTTTTTCGTTTGTTTGTTTGTTTTTGTTTCAAACCCCGTTTTCCCCGTGAAGTTTTGCTTCAATCGACGCCGGGTTGCAATCCCCTCCTCCCCTTTGCATCCCACCCCGGGCTGGGCTGATGGGGGTCCCAGAGTTACCTGTGCCGAGGGGGTGAGACATCCTCCAGGCGACCCCTGCGAGCTCCGGGCAGGCGAGGAAGCAAAGAGCCACCCCCGGAGCATCCTTGTCCCCTCCCCGCCTGGCCGGTCCCTCCTACCGCCTTCCCCTCCCTCTCCCGGGCAGGGACCCAGATGGTCCCTCTGAGCCCCGGGGAGGAGCAAAGAGTGGGAAGGGGGTACGGGCTGGATCCTGCAGCGATGGGAGGGAGAGGGATGAGGATGTGGAAGGAAAGGCTGGAAGTTGAGGAGATGCCTGTGAACGCGGCGAGGCAGGAGGAGCAGCCTGGATGCCGGCACCCAGGGGGACGGGGAAAGGCTGTTTCCCGAGCACCCTTCCCCCCGATTTTTTTTCATTATTATTTTTACAGGAGAGGGTTTCTTTCCCCGTTCCATGCGTTTTTCCGCCCCTCCTGCGTGTGGCAAGTCCCGCATTCATTCAGCTCCTCACCGGAGAGCAGCAAACAGCCAGGGAGAGGCAGATCCCTAAAGATGAGCCTTTCCCTTATCCTAGGAACAGGGAAACAAGGACCGTACACCAGCCAGGCAAGAACATGCAAAGATCCACATCCCTCTCCACCAAGTGTTTCATGGACACTTTGGAGCAGGGAGCACTCCGGTCATTCAACCCAGGGCACCAAACAAGGCGCCGTTTGCTCCTCCCGGGGTGGAAGATGCGGAGCAGAGGCATCTCCTGCACTGGCTGCTCCCAAGGGCAGTTCCCTTGGGAATGCCCCCGGGGGGATGGACAGTGTGGGGCTTCTCCCCTTGCCCCACCCCGCGCCCCTGGGGATGATGGAATTCGGGCACGGGAGGGGCGGGCAGGCGGCTCTGGAGCTGTTTGCGGGCTCGGGGAGCGATTCCCGCTGCCCTGCCCCGCGCTAAGCGCTTAAGGAGCGAGACGGGAATCTCATCCCCGGTGCCAGCAGCTCCCTCGCCCATCCCATGACTGTGTAAACACCCTCCAGCCCTCCCGGGGACAGCGCGGAGGGCTGATGATGGGAAAAACGCCTTTAAACCTCGGCGATGCCGAGCCCTGCATCACCTCCGGTCAGAGCCTTTAAACCTCCGGCGCCGCCCCCGAGGGATTTTTGGGGCAGATGTTCCCGGGAAAAGGTCCATGTGCAAGGAGAGCGCCGGGGAGCTAAAACAGGGCTGTGCAGGCTGTACTTAACGCCGGGGTTTCTCCTTCGCTGCTCGAGCTTCGCAGCGTGTGTGGGAGGCTGGCGAAAATAGCTTCCTCACCAGGGCAGGACGTGCTGGAGCTCCCGGTTTTGTGTTTTTTTTTTCCTTTTTCCATTACAGGTGGGGTTGTTTTTTTGTTTTTTTTTTCCCAGTGACGTGCCAAGGTGGGACGGGACCGATGCAAACCTCCAAACCCCGCTCCCTGCACGGTCCTGGGGACCGGGAGCTGCCTCCGTGGCCGGTCTGAAATCGCTGATGTTTGGCGGACAAATCCATCCCATATTTCCAAGGAGAAAAGGGGGACCTGCAGAATTCCCTGCTGCAGGAACGAAGGGTTCTGCAGTCTCAAAACCCAGACAAACTCAACCGAGGAGAAAAGCACCCCCTAAGGACCAGCTTAGGCAGCCCGTGGCCAGACGCCCGGAGAATTCCGGGGAGACAATCTTTGCCCGAGCTTCAAACTCCTGCCCTGCTTCCACCCCTGGGAGAGGGGTTGGTTGGCAAGAAGGACAGGAGGTGGGAGAGGGGCAGGAGGGGTTTCTCCCGCTTCCTGGAGGTTGCCTTTGGGAGAACAACCCACCCAGCAGCTCCTGTGCATTACTAAGGAGAGACGGGGAGGGATTTTTTCCCCTCAAGGCACTGCAGGGAAGCAGCTGGATTATGCACAGCAGTCGAGTCCTGGCAGGGAGGAAGGAGAGAAGGTGCTTATGGAGGTGATGAACTCCATGGCCCCTTTGCTCTGGCCTTCCAGGACCTTATGGCAGAGCCTCAAAATCCTGCAGGAGCTGCAGGGAGCAGCAGTAATCCCCTCAGTTCCCATCCCAGCCCCGGTTCTGTAGGATACAACCCACACAGCTTCTCCCTTTCAAACCTCCTGCGGGTCTGGGCACTCCAGAGGAAGGGTTTTTCCCGCCTTTCCAGGGGAGTGAGCTGCTGTCATAAATTGGGGAGCAACAGAATTCCTGCAAAAACAGGCAGAAAGCCACGGCCAGCTCGTGGGACGTGCACTGCAAGGGCACATTCTCTGCCTGAGCTGGTTTTTGGGAGGACAGAAGGGAAAATGCCGATTTTTGTGTGAAGAAAGAATCAAAGTAATGATTATTTTTCTGGCTGAAGCCCTTGGTGCAGCCACAGGCCACGGTGACCTTGCTAAGACACTTGTTTCTGGGGCACTGGGAAGCACTAATTGCATTTAATGGCAATTAGGGGAGGAAATGGCCAGCGTGCCTCAGCTCAGCCACTAACTGGAGCTTTCTTCCTTTGGCTGAGGAGGCTGGAGCACGGAATTGGAGGAGCGGGGACGTTGCTGGAGCCAGAGGGATGAACCCCAAGGAAAACTGTCCTCCAAAATAAAGCTGAGGAGCAGAAGGCCCAAATAAAAAAAAACCCCAAAAAGCTTCCCCCTGCAGCAGGGGAGAGGCGAACAAAGCCCTCCCACTGTTTTCCACCAGACGCATTTTCCCATTTCCGTGTACCAGTGACCACGAAGTGGCCATTTTATTGGCAATTAATTGTTAATATTACGCCCTGTTAAGTCTAAAGGCGAGGTGACAGGCACAGTTATTAATATGCAAATTTTGAGAGATCTCCTTAACTCCAAGGCCCCTCCGCCTCCCCGTGGTTTTCAGGAGCAGCATCCCAAAGCTGCTCCTGAAAACGCTCCCTGCACCACAGAGGCTGACGTTCCTCCCCTCGGAGAGGTAGAGCCTGCCCACATGGATACAGTTGATCACTGGGGACCATCAGCTCTCAGGGAGCATCTCTAAGGATGAGAGAAGTTTGGGATGACCCGGTCGGGGGTGGGGGTGGGGGCCCAAACCCTCTCAGGTTTGGAAAACAGAGAAGCTCAACCCACTTCCACAGCAGTGTGGCCAAAAACCCAGACCTGTGGGGACACTACAGTGCTTTTCCTGGGGCTGTGACCAGGAATAAGGATGAATGAGGTGTTTCAAGACCCAAATTGCCCAAATCATAGAATCATAGAATCAGATGGGTTGGAAAGGACCTCTGAGATCATCAAGTACAACGCTTGATCCAACCCCACCGCGGTTCCCAGACTATCGCACTNAATGGCTGATTGCCCTCTCTGGAAAGAATTTCTTCCTAATATCCAACCTAAACCTCCCCTGGCACAGCTTAAGGCCGAGCCCTCTTGTCCTACTGCTGGTTCCTGGGAGCAGAGACCAACCCCCACCTGGCTACACCCTCCTGTCAGGGAGTTGTAGAGAGCGATGAGGTCTCCCCTGAGCCTCCTCTTCTCCAGGCTGAACAACCCCAGCTCCCTCAGCCTCTCCTCACAGCACTTGTGCTCAAGTCCCTTCCCCAGCCTGGTTGCTCTTCTCTGGCCCTGCTCCAGCCCCTCCATGTCCTTCCTGAGCTGAGGGCCCAGAACTGGACACAGCACTCCAGGGGTGGCCTCCCCAGCGCTGAGTCCAGGGGCAGAATCACTTCCCTCCTCACCTTCTCTCCACAGGCGTCTCCTGCTTTCCCTCTGAGGCTCCCCTGCTCCCGTCTCCTCCCGATGAACCTCAGAGAACACCTCCCCAGGGGTGTTCACCCAGCAAACACCAGCTCAGAGAGGCGGGACTGTGGCACCCAACACCCAGTTGGGTCTCCCAGATGCTGATTCCTTGACCTGGGGCCCAGCCCACGGGGTGTGGGCTGGGGAGTGGGGCTGGCAGAGCTCTGTGGTGACTGAATGGGAGCTTAGGGGGAAACGGAGGCGCCTGGAAGGCCCAGGAAAGCAGCAAAGCTCTGCATTGCAACTTTTCAAACCACACACAGCCCTCAAAAATCAACATGCGGTTTTAGAAAGGACAGGAGGTGTTCGAAGAGGGGACCCCAAATAAGAAATTATGGCATTTTAGGTGGAACAGTTTTGGCTGGACCGGAACGAGACCTCACAGAATCACAGGATGGTTTGGGTTGGAAGTGATTTTAAAGATCATCTTGTTCCCCTGCCACGGGCAGGGACACCTTCCACGAGACCAGGCTGCTCCAAGGCCAATCCAACCTGACCTTGGACACTTCCCTGCCCCTATTCCCTGGTGTGAAGTCCTCAGCCCAGATGACCATTCCTGCATCCTCCCATCCCTTTGGCTTCCCACCCCGTGGTGGTGACATCAGCAGCCAAAGGGTTTCAGCCCGGGGACCCAACCAGCAAAGGGCCTTCTGCCTAAAATCCTGATCCCATGAAGGGAAAAGCCAAGCCAGCACGGACAACTTAAAGATTTACCTGTGACTTAAAGCTCTGAGTTGGGTTTTCGGTTTTTCTATTTGCTGCTCCTCCCTAAAATAGCAAAAAAAAAAAATTAAAAAAAAATTATAAAATTAAACTTTTCAGTTATTTATAAAGGCTCCTGATACGTTTTGCTGTCTGAGCAGATGGGGAGCAGTTGGAAATGTCACCGGAAAACGCCATCCAAAGGAGACATCCTGATAGTTCGTCTCCAGAAGGATGATTTGCTGACGAGCAGAGGGTTTTAATGCCGTTCCAGGCAGCCACGCTCCCTCTGCTGGAGCCTGCACAGACAACAGGCAGCTTTTGGTGCTGAAATCACAATTTTTGCTTACCTGGGAGGCCTCTCAAGGGGTTTTCTCTGTCCCCCATCGCAGATAAATCCAGGGCAGGACGTGCTGGCAGCTTCGTCCCTCTGTCCTGCACAGGTGGGGTTGTCCCAGGGGAGGATGGGGATAAGCAGGAAGGACATTTGGGGATGAGGTGGAGGGAGAGAAGCCCCTGACAGGAAACTTTTGGCCTGCAGCCCCTCCTGTGGTGGGTGCCAAAGGGATTTCCAAGGGGGGGATGATGATGTCAGGGAAAAAAACCCAAAAACCTGAAACAGGAGAGGAAAGGGTGAGAAATGAGTGATTCAGCTGAAGTTTCCTACACAAACCCTGGGGCCCTGCAGCTCTGGCTCACACCTGTAGTCACCCATCTGGCAGAGTTTTATTAATGAGCTGGTCTCATTAGTGCTCATTGTTTATTCAAAGCCATGGGTGTGCAGCATTCCCACCTCCTGCTCTCCCGTCCACCTGTTCCAAGGGCTTGGGCAGAGCCTGATTTTAGGTGCAGTGCAGTGAGGGAGCTGCTGGTTTAGGTTTTGGGGCTCAGGTGGAGTCATGCAGAGTGGAACCAGCCCCCTTTGGTGGCTGGGGAAAAGTCTGGAGAAAAGGAGGCTCAAGGGGGGACCTTCTGGCTCTGCAACTCCCTGACAGGAGGGGGAGCCGGGGGGGGGCGGGCTCTGCTCCCAGGGAACAAGGGCCAGGAGGAGAGGGAACGGCCTCAGGCTGTGCCAGGAGAGGTCTACGTTGGATACTGGGGCAAATTCCTTCCTGGAAAGGGTTGTCCATCCCTGGCACAGCTGCCCAGGGCAGTGGTGGAGTCCCCATCCCTGGAGGGATTTCAAAGCCATGTGGATGTGGCACTTGGGGACAGGGTCAGTGGTGGCCTTGGCAGTGCTGGGGGAACGGTTGGACTGATGATCTCCAACCTTCACGGCCCTGTGGTTCTCTGGTTGTCCTGTTACACCTTTGGACCACCTGAATTGTCGAGGGAGACAAGTGGGTGATGCAGAGCACGGACTTCTGGCCCAAACTTCTCCTTAAAAGCCAGCAGGACACACCCCTCTGGAGAGCAGCAGGGAAAGGGAAGGTTGCTGCAGGACACCACGGCCAGCCTAGAGCTGGAAACGTGACCTGTGCCTGCAGAGCCTGAGCTCAAAGTGCTCCATCCCACTCGTGATCTCACCACACACTCGGAGCAAGCCACTGAAGAAAAACCTTCCCTGAGGATTTCTCTGCTCCACGGCTTTGGACACCAGTGCTGCAGGAAGGCAGATGCCTTGGAAGTGTCCAAGGCCAGGCTGGAGCAACCTGGGCTAGTGGAAGGTGTCCCTGCCCATGGCAGGGGGTGGGACTGGATGGGCTTTAATGCCCCTTCCAACCCCAAACCATTTCATGATTTATGCTTTCTGCTCAGGATTTGGGGCTGGCTGAGCTGGAATGGAGCCATGCACCTGCTAAGTCCTTATTTTGAGCCTGGGGTTCTCTGTGCTCGGTGCCAAAGCACCTGGGAGTGCGGGTGGGTTGGTGTGGTGGAGCCAACACTGCAGGTTTGGAGGTGAAAGCCCTCCTTGTCTTCTGCTGTCTGTCCCCTAGATGGCACCTGCTCTCAGCAGATTAAATCCCTCCTGGAAAGGAGCAGGTTTCGGTGCCTNCCCCGACATAAATAAATAAGCTTCAATTCGTGGATTTCTTTTGGCTCTTCCACTAAAACCTTCAGGTATCTGATCCACCGTTGGCTGCAACATTTCTGCTGCCTTCTCTTCTGGCCCGTCTCTGGGTTCCTGACCCCCCCCAAAATGCAGGGGACAGGGTTTAACAGGTTCCTTCTCGCCTGCTCTGCCGCAGTGGCACACCCTGGGGCCGTGACAGACCCTGTCAGACCTGGAACGCTCCAGGGAGACATTTCAGTCCTTTTTAGGGCTGGGAAGTGCGGGGAGGAATATTCCAACCCACTTCTCAGTTTGAACCAAAGCAGGACGTTGAGAAGGGAAACCTCCTGACACAGCCAGAGCAGTTTGAAGAGGCAGCCACCCTAAACAATCCCTTTTTCCGTGCCTTCCAGACCCAGCCATGGCACAGGGCAAACCCCCAGCTCACACCCCTGGGGCCTGGCTCCTCTATGAACAGTTTATCCACATCATTCTTGGCCGATGCACGCTTCAATCCTCCTGCAAAGCTCCTGGCACAGCTTCACCTCCGCGTCCTGGTGGGGAAGGAAGGACGTGGTGGGGGGAAACACGTCCCCATCTGACCCTTTCCTTCTCCAGTTCCAATCTGCACCAAATGCCACTGCCATTTAGATCAACTATTATTAGAAATCTGCTCTGGGCAGGGCCACTTGGCACCTTGCAGGGTTATGGCCCTGCCAGGCAGATGCTCGTCCACTAAAATTCCACGCAGTGACATCCAGAAGGTGACAAACAAGTCCTTCCCACCTCCTCCCTGCTCCTCAGCACCCACCCCGAGGGGGTTGCTGAATCCCTGCACCTTCACAGTCCTGGCCCAGCCCTGAGCCCCCGGTTACACCTCCCAAAGGTGCTGCACAGCATTCCCAGCTTTCCCAGGCTGTTCCTGGGCTCCAAGCAGGGACCTGGGGGAGGGACCCTCCTGGAGCAGAGGAAGGCAGATCCCACAGGAGCACCATGGACCTGCAGGTGACCCCACACCTCCCAGGAGGCACAGCCACTTCTTACCAACTCTTCCATCCTGGTCTCGGGGGCTCCAGCATGTCCAGGAGGGAACAGCCTTGGACAGGACACACTTCAGCTCTCCAGTCGTCCTGAAAGAGCAACAGAGAGCGGCAAAACCAGCTCCTGAGCCTCCCCTGACCCCGTTTCTTCCCTCTTCTCAGCGGGGTGGTACAAGACTGGTGCAGCAAACACAGCCTGGGCGCTCCTGCCCTGCCCCAGGGACGGGCACATCCCAACAATCCCCGTGGCAGGGCGGGGAGCACCTCACACCCCAAAAATCCGAGGTGCTCTGCAGCCCTCCAAGGTCAGCACCACCCAGACTGCCTCCCCCTTGGCCTGCTATTTTCCGTGTATATTCTACTTGGTATCTACACGTGTTTATGTGAGGGTCACCAACGTGTTTTCGGGGGCAGCTCCCCCTGATGGACACCAGAGCTGGGAGAGGGATCCCAGAGGGCCTGGGGGAGATGCAGTGGCTGGAGACAAGGAACAGGTCTGCAGGCTCTGGCTCCTCCCACATGGTGCTTTGAGACCCCCCCAAACGTTCTCAGCCTTGCCCTCACCTCAACCTCAGCTCGTGTTCACACTCCAAAAGCTCCTCTTCCAGCACAGGGAGCTCCTCCAGGATCCTTGAGGGAGCTGGAGGGCAACTATCCAAGCCTGGATCCTGCGGTAGGTAACTAGGGAATTGACTCCTTGGAGAAGTGGGTCATGTGACAATGTTCACCAGGTTTTGGGCTCACCTCTGGGGTGGATGATGCCAAGGAAGTCAGAGCCGGCTCCAGGTGCTCTCAGGGCACCACCACATCAGGTGAAAGGTGCAATTATTTCTTATCCTTCCCTATCAAATGATGAAACAACCCAATTTTTGGCTCCCCAGCCTCCCACAAAGAAGATGTGTGTTCTCACACCCACAGCTGAGATGCTCAAAACGCTCCAAGTGTTGGGGATGACACAAATACCACCAGAGAAATACAAACTGAGCACGAGGAGGGAAGTCCAAGCCACGCTGGGAGCTTTGGTTTAAACAAAAGACACTGATTAGGCACGAAGTAGAAATATATAAACAGCACATTTCTTTTTATTTTGGTTTTAAACACAGAGCTTCCTTACACAATAAAGGAATTCCCTCTCCCTCACCCCAGGCAACTCTTACCCAAAGAAATCATCCCCTAGAAAATCAGCACTAGGTAGAGACATGTATTGGGAGGGGAGAGTGAGGAAGTGAAGCATCCATAGGCCAGCTCTCCCTGAACAGGAACAGGGGCTTTCCCTCACCTAAAACATTCCCAGCAACCTCCTGGTCAGCCAGCGCAGAAAGATTTATCCAGGGAAAAATCTTGGGAGATGCTGGAAAATAAACCCAACCCTGCGGAGGAAGAGGATGAAGGATTTGAGCTGAGCTCAAGGAAGGTTTCTCCTCTTAAATGGAGCTCTCATCCTGCATTTACACTCCCTCCAAGGAAAGCAGGAAGAGAAAATGAGGGAGTATTTAAGATGCAGCCCCTCTCTCAGGTGGGAACGAAGGGTTGGTTTGCATTAATATTAAAGGATGTGTATTCACATAAAGTTTGGTGTTTTTTTAGCAGCTGAACCGCTGCACTTTCGAGTAAGAGCATTTCTGCTTTTTGGGGTGACATCTCATAGAATCACTGACTGTCCTGGGGTGGAAGGGAGACACCAAGGATCATCGAGTTCAACCCCTTCTTATGCGGGAACAAGGTACAAATTCCTATCAGCAAAGAGGGTTGGGAGAACTGGGGGGCTGAACACCTCCAAAAATATCAGGGCACTGAGCCACTGTCCTTATTCAGTCGGGGTGGCTCCACCAGAGGCCAGATCCTCACGGGGTCAGCAGCACGAACGAGCCTCTCACTTCCCAGGGGCTGCTGTGCCTTGCAGCTGAATCCTGTTTTATCCCATGGGAAGGGACCCATTTAAACCTGCTGGGCAGTTCACAGCCCAGCTTCAGGTTGGACAGAAATTCTTTCCAGAGAGGGCAGTCAGCCATTGGAACGGGCTGCCCAGGGAAGTGGTGGATTCTCCGTCCCTGGAGGTTTTCAAGATGAGGCTGGACGTGGCACTGAGTGCCATAGTCTAGGAACCGCGGTGGTGTTGGATCAAGGGTTGGACTTGATGATCTCAGAGGTCCTTTCCAACACATCTGATTCTATGACACAGCCAACACACATCCCAGTGGATGCAGCTTCCAGATTTGGGCACTGAACGGCACGATCAGAAGTCTTGGAGATGGGAGGGAGCTGCTAATCCCTGGGGAGGCAAAGGAGTCTCTGCAATGAAGGGCATGAAGTGAGGGAACAAGGGGGAATGGCTTCAAACTGAAAGAGAGTAGGTTCAGATGGGAGATTGGGAAGGAATTGCTGGCTGGGAGGGTGGGGAGGCCCTGGCCCAGGCCGTGCAGAGAAGCTGTGGCTGCCCCTGGATCCCTGGAAGTGTCCAAGGCCAGGTTGGACGGGGCTTGGAGGAACCTGGGCTAGTGGAAGGTGTCCCTGCCCAGGGCAGGGGGTGGAACTGGATGATCCTGAAAATCCCTTCCAACCCAAACCATTCTGGGATTCTACAAATCACTTAAAATCCTGTTCATGGAGGCTGGGACTCACCTGGGGCTGCAGTTTGAAATCAGTGCCATTGTCCCAAATTTGAGAATCACGGGATGCTTCACATCACAGAAAGGTGACGGACACAACTCCCAAAGAGGAGGGAGGGGACATGGCCTGAGCTCACTCGTGTCACTCAGATGTCCATCAACCACCTCCTGAAAAGGGGCCACCGGCAGCACTGGAGGGATCCAGCCCTTCTGGCAAAGCCCAGCAGGGCCCTGTTCCCCTGCCATCACTCACAGGGACGCTGCACAAACCACCCAAGCCCTCCAGTCACATCAAACTTACCTAAAAAAAAAAAAAAAGCAGACTGTAAGACACCAATTGTTGCTGATGGGCAGGGGGAGATCCACCCCCAGCTCTTCCAGCAGCCTCCTGAGCACTGACACCGATGCCCCACCTGCTGAATTCCACATGAGGATTTCCTGCAACCCCCATATCACACAAATACTTCACTGCCAGAGAGCTTTTTTTCTTTTTTTTTTTCCTTTTTACGCTCAGAAGTGCCAGCACAGCTCAGCTCGAGGGGGAAGAAAATTTAATTGCAAGCTGTTTTTCCCCACTCCTCGCATCTTGTTCCCCCTACTATGGGGTTCCCACCTGTGGGCACAGAGGGGGCCCTTCCTGGCTTCTGCAGGGGCAAGGATTTGTCCCAGGGACGAGGTGAAGCCTTCAGCCCTCCGAGGCAGCAGCTCTTTGCAGCAGGGATGCAGATGGGGAGCAGAAGGCAGCACCTCCCCCAGGACAGGCTCTTAAATATTTAACGTGACAGCAGAACAGGGCCAAGCGATTCCGAGCTCACGCAGCACTTCGTACGAGGGGAGGAAAGACACAGCCAGGGATTGCCTTGGTGTGCAAGGAAAACACACAACAGCTGTAAGAGGAAAAGTGCTAATTTGTGTTTCCACGTGCTCCAGCACCTCCCTCCTCCGTCTGCTCTTCCCACAGCAGCGATGGTTTGCCCTGTGCAGCCAGTCCTGCACTGGCCAGGGTTTGGTACTTAAATGCCTTGATTGGATATGAGAACAATTAGAGGGGACTATTCTGACATCCACAGGCCTCAACACAGAGAGGAACCAGGGCAAACCCATCCCCATTACGTCCAATGGAGTTGTTCTGGAAGCTTGAAAAATAAAAGGACAGCCCCCCTGGAATACTGAGCCATGAAAGCTGACGAGAAGCAGAGGACAGTGCAAATGCTGGAGAGTTACGAATCCTGCAGAACTCCTTACGATGGCAAAGCAAGCCCCGAGGAGCTGCCACTGCCACACTGCTGCTCAAGTTCTCCAGAGAAAAATTCCCCACTTGGCACTTGGGCAGCATTTCCATGGTGGAGATTCCAGAGCCAGCTTCCAGAGGAGGGCTGGGGAAGCGAAGAGCTGGGTCAGGAGACGACAGCAAACGGCTTTGTGCTGAGGTACAGGGGGGACAGATGAGCTTTAGCCAAGCCTGGTTCTGCCCTTCAAACTTCTGGGCAGGTAAAACACTTCCAAAGGGCAGATTCAGAATGCAACAAACAATAAAAAAAAGCGCTTGATCAAGGAGGAACGTGAACACGTGCCAGCAATGGGAGTAGATGCTTGGTGGGACACAGACTGGGAAACAGGAGGTGCTTCTGGTGACACAACAGGGCTCAGAACCCTTTTTGATGCCAACCCTTTCCCTCCCATCCCTGAGTGTTCTCCAGCTCTCTCCAACTTCATGTTTCTCCAAGGAGTGTCCACAGAACACGGTCCAGGTTCTGAAGCAGCCAGACACCACAGGCAGAAGTTAGAGTTTCAGTCTTTGGGTACAGCTGATGTGGATCTTTTGGGGAGAACCCTCTGACCCGCAGTACCACCCCAGTGTGACCATCTTCCAGACCTCTACTCAGAGCATCCCAGTTCTCACAGGTCATCGGGAAGAGGTGTCACGTCCCACAGGGGTTGGGGATCACCTTGGAGCATTTCAGCAGTTCCGAAGGAAAACAGCTGAATTCCTTCACTCCATCCCCACCCTTTCACAGCAAGGCACTGATGCACATCCAAGCAGAGCCTGACATTTATTAATGGCTTCACATGTTGACTCCTGGGAGTCTGGGGGTTGTTGCCGGTGGAGTTGTCAGATCCACTTCCTAAGCAATCCCGAAAGTGCTGCCCTGCTTGTTCAGCACTCCATGTTTTCACCCACTTCCCTTAGTTTACATGGAGAAAACACATCCATTTCCACACAAAGCACGTCAAGATTATTTTTGAAGGCAACAAAATAAGTCTCAGACCAAGGAAACTGTTCAGGTATAAATCCAACTTTAATTGTCAAGCTCATTCTCGCTCCTACATTCAACGCAAGGATCAAAAACTACACGTTCCGAGAGCAGAATTTTATTCTCTCCCCAGTTTCTGATCGTTTTGGCAGCTGTCAAAAAGTAACTTCCACAAACCCAGTCATTCCAGCAGCTTTTCCCTACCTTGTGGTCCCAGGTGAACACCGTGGGCTCTCCCAGTAGCTCATCTCTCAAACCCAGTTCTTTGGCAACAGTTACACAGAGCATTGTGCGTATATAAAGAGCTTATAATAAAACTTCTTTTACATTCTAATTGTCTCAACCTTCACAGAAGTATTAAAGTGTTCAATCAACTCTGAACAAACCCTCCTTCCCTGGTCAGCCCACTTCCTGGAAACGCCTGCACTTGAGTCAGCAAAACCAGAAGCAAACGAGAAGAGAAAAGGCATGAAAAATAAAAATAATCCTCTGCGGGATCATCACAACCCCTCAGGAGACAAGAGGCCTCCACACATCTCCCTTCTATACCCATATACTGGAGATATGGGTCCAAATGTTCAACCAGTCTAAGCCAGCACAACTTTCCCTCCCACCCCCCTGCCCAATTTGTGCTGATTTCCCATCAGTTATTTTTTTTTTTTTTGGCCCCTGTAGGATGAAAACCCTGCAAAACAGAAACCTACTGCTGCTACAAAGAAAACACAAACACTGAAGTCACACTGGTAAAGCAAAATAAAAAGAGATAAGCAAGAGCTGTGATGGACATTTAACCCTCCCTGCTACCTGCATTTTTCATTATCTCGGCAGCGTTTGATACCATCTGAAATTGGGGCTTTCAAAGAGGCTTTAAAAGGCGTGGGTTTTGGTCCTTTAGGTGGGCAGTGGAGGGCACATCTCAAAACTATTTCCTCTGGCAAGACCTGCAGGCCAGTTCACCCCACTGCGGCTGTGTGCTGGTGGAAATCCCACCCAGAGCCTCTGCTCTTCCTCCGAGAGGACCAAAGCCACGTTCCCTTGGGCACATCCCCTCCTTCCTCCGGCTCCAGCATCCAAAACAGGATTTAAACCACCCCACAGGGTGACTTTTTTTTTTTTTCTCCCCCGTGGAGAGCAGAGACACCACAAATTCACCCCCGGGGCACGTGTGCTTTACAGCTTTACTCCACCACAGGATGACACTTCTGATTGCAGCTTTGGTTAAAATCTTTTGACATCCGTGGGAAAAACATGTTATTTCAGCCTCACCAGGCCTTTCACTCCCTGCCTCACAACAGGTCCTGAGCTGTTGGCTGTCACCTGCCCTTCTTCTGCTGACTGGAGATCAGACACACTCTCACCACCTCCCCAGTCCTGTTTGCCCCGTCCCTACACACAGACCTTGGCAACAGCTCTCGGGGATTCTCAGCCCCGAAGTGACTCAAGAGCCAGGAAATACCGAGAAAAGTGGTCAGAAACCACGCACAGGTTTAGTCCTGCTGTCCCTGTCCCTGGTCAGACAAAGCCTGAGCTCCCCCTGCTGCCTCTGAGGGTGACTGAAAGCCAAATTACCTGCTCTGATGCACCGGGGTGGCCCTCCTGGCCCTGGGACTCCTCAGCAGCCCCACCAGATTAGACTGGTGCCACACGAAGGTCATGGTTTTAAGATCACACCTGGTGTTGTTCTGTTTGCTGAGCTGAGGGCCTTCCCATGGGATTCCTCAGGGATACATAAACCACGGCCAGGCTCTTGGGAACACTCCCACTGCCCTCCCTCATTGAGGGTCAATACAAAGACGAAGGGGTTGGTAAGACAACGAAAAAAAAGTGGTTTTTCACGTGTGCTTGAGTGCTACATAAAGGTTAAATACCCCCTGAACGTAGTGCAAATACACCAAATCTGCAGTGGTTCGAGCCCGGCTTAGTGTCAGCACAGCTTTACACCCTCCCTCACGACAGGGTTGGTCCTGCTCATGGTGCAGAGGGTGGGGTGGGAGGAACCCCCCCACTGATAAAAAACTCTGCACCACTGACCCGGCAAGCAACTGGTAAGAAACACTTCCCTGTGCTGATACATTTGCATTTCGTTTTCTGTTGCTCTCCCTGCCTCCTTTCTACTGCTTTGAAAGGTCGTTATCGAGGCCCACCACTTTCTGAAGGCTCCACCTGTGACCTGTGATGTGCAGCAAGGGGCAAGCTCTGAAAACCAAAGGGCAGCTTGTTTCACAGTACTCCAAAAAAAACCCAAAAAACCCAAAACCCAAACTAAACCTGACCATAGTCCAAGCAAAATTAAATAAACCGAAATTACAGAAGACAGCAGAAGTTCGATTCATCCAGAAATATAATATAACATCTGGGAGTGGAGGGGAGGGAAAACTGGAGATCAGCTACAAAAGAGAAACAGTGAAATGACCAACAAATACTGATTAGGCGAGAGAGGAAAAACTTTCCATTGCGTTCTGTACATGAAAATTAAATGCAAATTTCACATGTTGGAGCATCAGGACAGAATGATGAAGGTCTCAAGCCACAGGAAGGAGGAAGTAAAGGAACACCTTGAATAAAGCAACACATGGACAAAACCAGTAACTGAGCAGCTTCCAAAGGGAAAAAAAAAAAAAAAAAGTGACCATATCTCAAAATGAGAAAAAGCAGCACTGAAGCAGAGAACAAGTGCAATCATGGGAAACACTGACTGCACAAAACACTTTGGATATTTGGAAAGGATCAGGCCTACCTGTATTATCTATGCAAAATATATACACAAATCCATATGTATATATGTACACATAGGCACTCCTGTACATATGTATATGCAACCGTAACACAACTGCCCTGGGATGAGTATCTGACTCTGGGTGCAAGAAAAAAAAGATGCTGCAGTTGTGCAAAACTACAATTCTGGGTTTGATTACTGAGAGGGAATGGCAGAAAATCCCAAATGATTCCCAAATAGCTCAGACCCAGCTGTGGCTTCATCAACATCGCCACGAGAGACCAACCTCCCAATGTTTCCAGCTCTTTTGTAGGAATTAAATATTCATCCAAAGCTGGGGATTGTATCAGTACATGTTACAGCTGTTTCCAAACCCACTAATCTGGAAGAGTGGCCAGAAGCCTCTCCCGCCATGAGGGGTTTAGCCCGAGGCCATCCCACCCCAAAAACCCGTTTGGGAATAACTGGATGCACGGGAAATGGAACTCAAGGGCCAGGACATGGCTGTCACTCTGCAAAAGAAGGGTCAGTTGGTGTCCTTAGTGTTTGGGAAGAATAGGATGTGGTGCATTAAAAGACACAGAGCTCCCCCCACCCTGAAAAGAAGGGAACACATGACAACTCTGGATCCATGCTCCAACCGTACAGACATGCTGATCTTTGGGGTTCCTGGGTTCGGGATGTGGGAAGTAGCATTTCCCACAAAGCTTGCTCGCCTCGCAGCTCCAAAGAGCATCGTCCTCCCAAGTCCAAGGCTGGTTTGGGACACTCCAGCATTCCCTTGGTCTCTGACAGGTGTGTGCTGCCACGTTAGAGCGGAGAGAAAGTGGTGAAGGAAAGAAGTGCATTAGATTGTCCTGCGCCTCGGGAAAGCCGCCTGTTCCCACTCCAAAAGGGCTGTCCTTGTTGCTCCACGTGGGGAGGACCCCCTTTAATGCTCTGCATCCATTGCATCCAAGTACTTGGCTTCGATGATCCTTGGGAGCAGGTTATACCTAGGGGTGAAACAGAGAAATAAGGTTAGTGCTTGTTTGTAGCCATGGACCATTGTTTTTGTCCGCCCCAAGACTCCCCCAGTTGAATTTGTCCACGAGATTCTCTCCCAGCTGAAGGGGAGAAACGTGGGGCAGCAAAAACCACCAATCCTGTAAGAAAATACAGCATTTACAGGAACAACAGTGCCAAGTTCTTTCTGGAAGGAGCCTCCTTCCTTTCAGCTGACAAGGAAAGAGAACTCTCCTCATCCTCACAGGGGAAAAGTAGCTTTCCCGAAGTGCTCTGCCACCACAAAGTCTTCAAGATGCCGAAATTGTACCACCCCACCCAAATGTACACTCGTGGTTTGTGCTGGGGCACGCAGGTAGTGCCCTCCTGCTGCCTCCAGTTTGCAAATGGATGCGTTGCTTTGCCACGAATCCCCATTGATTTCCAATTTCGACTTTTTTTCATCACCCGCTGGCTCAAAGAGCTGCACACAAAGGCTCTCCGAGTACACCAGGTCACTCCTTGCAGCTGTCACCACAATGGAGCTTTAACAGATAAACCAGAAGCTTTGGTCTTCTGGTCTTTAGGGAAGCATCAAATGTATCAGCAAGACTTGTGACCGCGGCAAAAAAACCAAGAAGAGCCATGACTTGCATTTCTCCAGCTGCTGGTAAGACTCCATCCCCACCTGGTGACTGCACTCTCCATTGGATCATGGAGACAGCGATTCCCTTTCTTTTGGGGGTTTTATTTATAAATTTGTTTGTTTGCAAGAACATCCTCGAGAATTGATGTATTTGGGTGACAAAGGTGTGGTGCTCTAACAATATGCTCTGAAGTTTCTTTCATTAAATCCTCCTGCAGATTTAGTGTGACACTTTCCCTTGTTTAAGTTACTCCTCAGCTGTCAAAGTAAGGCACAAAGCACCAGAAAGCCAGTTTGGGACTTAAACATCTGTGCAAGAGACCCCAAACACCATCTACTGCTGAGAAGAACCAGAGTTCTCCTTAAATAGACCCATCATAAAATGAAATGCTTGACAGCCGTGGGAGGACAGATGAGCATCACAGAATGCTTGGAAAGAAGATGATCCTTCCCTCAGCAACCAAAAACTAGTCATCCCACAGTTCTGGATGAAAGCCAGGAACGGGGGATACCCAGAGATCACGTTTTCTTCCACCTCAACAATGGATTTCAATGGTTTCTCATTATCTCTCACATTAAGAGCACACCAGTGGTCCCTCACTACTGACAATGCAAATCATGTGTCTAATGCTGTTGGACAGGTGGAAACAGGGCTTTGAGACATGGCTGGTGTTCTGGATGGGACACCATGTCACATCTCACTCATTTGTGTTTGATTCTTGACTTTGACCCCTCTGGCTGATGTCCCATCTCCTCTTCCTCCCTTCACTTCTTAAAAAAAAAAAAAAAAAGGGGAAAATATTTAATTTCTTCCGCTCTGTCTCATCTATTTAGAGTGCCAAATCCTTGGAAAAAGTCATTAACTACAGGAGCTCATGGATCATGGTGCTGCCTTCTTGGCTGGAGGCCACAGAAACTACACGAAGGCAGAAGAAATGAGAGGAAGGAAAGCCAAGGGCAAATTTCTGGGCTGTGCCAGGTAGCAGCATCTTCCCCTGAGCAGCAGGGCTGGTTATCCAGCTCCTAGGAAAGAACTGCTCTGGAAAGAGAAATGAGTTAGAAACAGAGAGTATGAGGTGGCAGTATCTCATTTACTCAAAAGAAGATATATTTGCACCACTGGATTATCCTGCTCTTGTTACAAAATCAGCTGCTCTGACAGCAAATTCTCCCCGCCCTTACTTAGTTTGTTGTACTGTGTCCAAGAATTGACTATTTAGCAAAGAGTGCCCCGCATTTTCTTTTCTGTACTGAGCTTCCTTGTATGGAAACTTCCAGTTCCCACCAGAGTCCATCCCCGAGCACTGCACAGAGCTGGAGTATTTACAGCCACTGATCCAGTCACCCAAAGCAACACCAGTGTGAAGGGCAGGTGAGAGACTCCTACCACAGGAACACAATAACTTCAGTGTTTTCCAACACTGTTGATCTTTAAAAACCCAGCCCGAGCAGCTCTAACCTGATCCTGTTGAAAGCCACGGTAGCTTTGACATTTGCTTTTGTTCCAGGAAGAACTGGGCCCCCATTTACCAGCCAAGGAAAACACCACAACAGCTGCCCTTGGAGATTATCACACTGGTAGCCCTGAACTTTGAGATCAGAGAGAAGATCTCTGAGACCACAAGCTCAAAGTCAACCAGATAGCACTGGGTGCCATGCTGGCCTAAAAATAATCCAGTGGAATGGAAACAGATCTGTTCCTTCCAAGATCCTATTATGGCTTCTCATTACATCCAAAGGATGGAGAGCATGAATGATTTAACTGGAGAATGATGGGCAGTCACTGCTAATGAACACTGAGGAAGAAGTTAAGTTTCTCAACAATTCTCTCTCCAGATTCAAGATACTGTGGTGTCCTTCCACTTTTAAAGATCATTTTAAGACTAAATAGGGCCAGTTTGACCTGACTGATCACTGGCAGTGGCTTTCAGCAGCGCAGGAAGTCTGCAAAGTCATCCCAGCACCGGATAAGAGATAAGGATTCCTCTTAGGAAGAGTTTCCAGCTCTGCTCTGAGCACTGGCCTGAGGAAATCAAATCGCAAAGCAATGAGGAACATTATCAAATATCACCTAGAGGGAAGGCTCAGCCTGAAGCTTCTCAGGAAGATCAGGCATTAAAAGGAGAGTTTTTGCCTTTTGGGCAGCTGGAAGAGTAGCACCTGCCAGCCCTGAAGCCTTCAAATGACTGCCAGCAGCAGTGAAATCACAGGCTCCCTGCACAATTCCTCCTCAAGCCCGAGCAGCTGGTGAAGAGGAGGACACCATCACCCACTGCCAGGAGCTGCTTGGTCTGGGAAGTACTTCTGAACCACTCAGACTTCAGTCACAGAATAGATGGGCTTGGAAGGGACCTCTGGAGATCATCCAGTCCAACGCCCCTGCCAAGGCAGGGTCACCTGGAGCAGGTGACACAGGAATGTGTCCAGGTGGGTCTGGAATGTCTCCAGAGAGGGAGACTCCACATCCTCCCTGTGTTCCCAGTGCTCTGCCACCTTCAACATAAAGAAGTTCCTCCTCGTGTTGAGGTGGAGCTTCTTGTGTTTTAATTTGTGGCCATTGCTCCTTAATGCTCTGGGCACCACCAAAAGGAGCCTGGTGCCATTCCCTGACAACCCTTGGAGATATTTGTATGGATTGATGAGATCCCCTCTCAGTCTCCTCTCCGGACTAAACAGGCTCAGCTCCAACAGTTTCTCCTCTCCCTGGACCTCCAGCAGTCCCAACCTGAAGACAAAAAGCATGGAAGAGACAGGAAAAAAAAAAAAAGGCAGCCAAGCTTCGTACCTGATGGGGATCATCCCTATCATGATGAGTGGGAAGATCATCTTCATGTAGGGCAGCGGTGACATCCCAAACCCACAGAGGATGAGGAGCTGCAGGACCTGCAGGCCGGTGAAATAGTGGATCTTCCTCTGGGGCACTCTGCGGATGTAATGGGTCGGAGGATACGCAGTCTGGGGAGGGAAGAGCCACACATCAGACATGCAGAGGCCTGGAACTGTGATGGCAGGACGCGGCACAGGATCTGGGACACCAGGGTTTTAGGGGAAGCCATGGATTTGCACACACACTGTACAACGTCAGGGTCCTGAACAGGTTCAACAGCTCAACGTGGGATTTAGAGGGTTAAACCAAGTGCCTCAAAGCACAGCGTTGGCAGCAGCACTCTGAGGATGACTGGGCACTGGGAACCAGGAGAGGGAAAGACACCACACAGCCAAGAGTGCCTTTGGGAGCATCTGGAGTGCAATGTAATATCTTGATAAGTGCAATAATGAGATTCCCCTGAGGAGCATCGTCAGGGCTCTGCAGCAGCATCTGAAGGGCCTGGGGGGCGTGCAGGGGGTGATGGGGAGCAGATGCACCCGGGTGCTGTCACTGCTGGGTGGTTTCTCCACCTACAACCCACCTCCTCGTGATTTTACAGCCTTCATAAGGCCCCATCCTTGCCCTGGGTGCTCCCACCTCTTGGCTGAACCCCACTGGGGGAAGACCAGGACATGGGATCAGGGAGGTGCAGGAAGGGGCTGTGCTCAGGCTGCAGTGGTTTTCTCCACTCCCATAAGCTATTCATTTTTGAGGAATAAAGGCAGGGGGAAAGTGACATTAATAGGCTAAATATGGTGGTTTTCTTTTGACAGTTCCTTGCTCATGTCTGAGCACAGGCTTTGACTCACTGTCTATACATCAATGAAGAGTATGAGCGACTGTCTGCTGGCACTGGTACAGATTCCATGGGTTTCAGATTGCGCCATGACTCATGAAAAGGCTTCCAGAAAAGGGAGATCTCCATATTGAAGAATACTTTTTAATTTTCCAAACCAAAGCTTGGAAAATTCCACACGTAACTTGCACTAAACCCAGAAGTAATAAGTCACATGCCTCAGGAGGAGTTCAACCCTCATTCAAAAATTGACATGACAAATGTAATCTTTACCCAACTTGCACAGTTTTAACCTCTGGGATGTAATATCAGAGATCAAGATAGATTAGCAGAGATGCAGAGCCAAACGTTGGGCTTATTAAGCCCTTGACCCTTGTTACATAAGAGAAGACGAGCTGGAGACTTGCTCCAGGTACCTCCCACACTGAAAACCAACACCTTTTTTAGCCCCTGTAATAGAGAGGGCTTGAAAACGTATCTCCCAGGTTTGTTTTCACCCCACAGCAGACAGGTTTCGATAAGGCAAGTGATTCCGTTTTGAGTTTAAAATCCTGTCTTGTGGTGTTTTGTACAAAATGAAAGTGAAAAAGGCAGCAAAGAAGTTACCCCCCCACAGCTTTGCTGGGGAGGGGGGAAAATCAAAAAATCTCCATCTCCTGCTGTTATGCTTTAAATATTTTACATTATTTTTGTTAAATGCACATAACCCCGCAGCTGACAAAAAAACCCGTCAACAGCGGGGTTTGAAAAGTCACAAACACCCCGCGAGGTCGCACGGTCGCGCGCTCGGGTTTTGAGCACGGCCTCCCAGGTGTGGTGTTCCCCTTCCACGTACCTGCTCCTTGAGCAGCAGAGCCACCCTTTCAAAGAGCTGGTTCCCATCAATGGAGGTCAAGGCAATGTAGAGGAAGAGGCCGTAGAGGACGGGCTTTGGGATCCACTGGAGAGGGAAAGGCAGGAGCAGGAGCGACAGCCCAACCAAGAAATTTGCCACCAGACTTGTCAGCCGGGTCTCCTTCACGCTCACGATCCTGGGAGCAAGAAAACAGGGATTAGGGGAGCAGAGTAATATCCCAGAATCCTGGAAAGTTTATCCCTGCTCCGTGTAGGACACGTGCCACTCAGGAAAGGGAAGCTCATCTCCACCACACTGAGATCAGCACTTCTGACACCGAGGAGGCAGAGCCCTGCTGGATCCAGGCCAGCCACTTCATCCACAGCTCAAACAGAGCAGCTGGAAAAACGCCAAATTCCCCTTCTGCAAAGCTCCACAGATCCTAGCCCTCAACTAAGTTGCCCTGTAAACTGATCCTGTTTAGCACAATGCAAAGAAAAAAAAAACCCCAAACAACAAAAACCAAACCAAAACAAACCAGGCAAGAATCCTCTTTCTGGGCAGTAATCCTTCCCTGGATTTACCCAGTGCGTTTGCAACTGGCTTCTATCCCAAAAAAAAAAAAAAAAAAAAAATCACTGGCTTTTCCAGGAACTAATGAACCCCTTTTAAAAAAAAAAAAAAAAAAAAAAAAAAA
>VXAY01004922.1:246428-272642 GCA_013399855.1 Oxyruncus cristatus | reverse complement strand
AACCCCTTGTAAGGAAAAAAAAAAAAAAAGAAAGCAACGTCTGCACTCTCCTGACAGCGAGTCAGCAGTTTCGATGGATTTGAGGATCTCCCTGTTCACATGGAAGGGAATGCCGAGAGCACCACGCAGGGATTCGGTTCTGCTGTGGGCAACAGCAGTTGTGTTGTGCTGCAAATTGCTTATTACCATGCAGAACATGTAATTAATTAATGCAAATTTTCCAGAGCTGACAGGCCACGGATTGATTTCCTTTTTTCTTTTTTCTTTTTTTTGAGGGGAACACTGACAGGAAAGCATGGAGCAGCTTTCAGCTACTCCAGGGGAGGTTGCTTTGTTTTCCTTTCACTTCAACTAAACCTGTGAGCATCCCCTGGTTTGAAAAAAATTACCAGAGACAATAGGAGGAAAGAAACCCCTCATCTGTCAAGAGCACTTATAAAGAGAGAAGAAGAGGATTCTTAAACTTTTTTTTAAAGAAGATAAATACACCAATGCAGTGGAAAAGCCAGTGAGTAAATCCCACCATTATTCCTGAAAAAAAAAGAAAAAAAAGAAAAAAAAAAAAAGGTGTTTTGGTGCCATTTTGTGACCTCATTCCCTGGATGAGACCCCTCACATTCTGAATTAACCCTGTACAAAAACTTCTCTGAGGATTAACGCAGATGTATCAGAACACTTCCCTCCTCTACAAAAGCACTGCTGGGACTTTACAATCCCTCCTGTCCTAAAGAAGATTGCTGAGAAGATTGCAAAAGAAGGAAAAGCTGAGGGAGAGTAGAACTTCACTCTTTCCAGCTCTGGTAGAACTGGGACAACACCTAAGTGGGTATAGTTTAGCATCTCTCCCATTGCCTCCAGGTCTGGATCACCACAGAAGTCTTGGACATGATCAGAGCTTAAAAGTGCAACTGCAAGTGCTCATTCCAAGTAATTTCAGTCTGACAAAGAGTGCTCAGACACAACTTCAGAGCTGCCAGAACCCCTCAAGTGGCCCAGTGAAGCAGGACTTAAAGGCTCCACTAACGGAATCAGCCTCATCCAGGTAGAGCAGGAGCTTCCCAAGTTTCATCATGAGGCAACCTAGAGAGAGAGAGGAAGGATTTCTGCTACTTCAGGCAAAGATCTGACCCATCCATGTGGTTGCTCACAACCTGCAGGCACACACAGGTCTGCAAGTGAAGTCATGCAAGTCAGAGAGCTCGGGAGCAAAACGAGCTCTGCAGACACCACGTTTCAACCAGCTGCAAGTGCAGAACGGCTCAGAGCAGCAGCCCTTTGGTAACAGATCCTTGAAGCTCATGGAATTTTCTACAGTTCTCTCCTGGGGATGCAGCAATCACAGCACTGATCACACAGAAGATGTACTGCAATGACTCCTGCCGGCTCCTGCTAATGCCACCGATTAGTTTGGAATATTTTATAAGAACATGGTTAAAATTGCTCATAATTAACCAAACATGACATCTTTAAAGCTGATGTTCCCAGCCTTAAATTGGTCTTCTGTTAGTGCTACCGCTTTTCTCATTTCCAGGGTGAGGACATCACAGTCACATTAAGTCAACAGAGGAAACCCTGATTTCCATGTCCTCAAAATCTGCTTTGGCCCTTGAGGAAACAGCTCCAGAAAGCCTGTGCTGCGATAGAAATGAAGTAATTAATGGAGATCAAAGAGTATAATCCAGGTTCATTTGCCCAAAATCCCTTAAATATGGCTGGGATGGGATTAGCCACTCCCGAACTTCATGTGAGTAACGAGTGCCTGTTTGCAGATCGACACAGGAAACTCAAATCATTCCTCTACAGGGGAGAAGAAAATTTTGCTGTCATTGTGGCAGATCTTTATTCTTGTTTGTATCATCATCCTGTGAGAGCTTTGATTTGAGTGCAGGAAAGGAGCCTGCCAAGGGAGACAGAGCTGATATTCTAATTGAGCTTCATTTCGTTCCTCTTGCAGCAGAGCTGGGTGAGAGGGAAAAAAAAGGGGGGGGGAGGAAAGAAAAGATGACTACATTGCTTGGAGCCTCCTGTTATAGCTCAGTGCTTCGCAGAGAACAAAAAGCTTTGGTCTCAAAGGGAGTTCAAAGCACTAGGAAATCCTCATTCCCTTCTTCACTCCCAATATCCAGCTCACAGCACCGATCTGCCTCCAGCAGAGAAGAGCTTGTGCCGTGAGGGAACACCCTTAGTGAGGTCAGGGCATCCCTCAGCCCTTCCAGGATAATCACTGGAGCCACATCAAGTGGCTCCGGAGAGGCCTCTCTGATGCTCATTTTTGGGCAGCTGGGTGAAGGAGGAGAGGGCAAGGACAGGAATTAGCCCTCAATTCAGGCAGGGGACTTGACTTTGTCAAGGAGAAGCCAGAATGCAGAATCAAGACAGTGGAAAAACAGGGAAAAGACGTGAGGTATTACAACTGGCAACAGGAGGAAAGGAGGGAGGGGTGGCACATGATTTTAAAAGTGTAAATTCTACATCTCTCAAAGAAATGGAGAGTAGAGGCATCCCACAGCAGATCACGGACACAAGGAGCATGGGCATGGATTAAAACCCTAAAGAACTCAAATTTAAAAGTTCATTTTATTTTTTTTAAATAGGGTTTTGCATTTATTATGTGCACAGTCCCCAACCTGCCAGAGCTTAAGGAGTGTTGGGACAACACTCTCAGGCACAGGGTTGGATTCCTGGGGTGTCTGTGCAGGGTCAGGAGTTGGACTGGATGATCCTTGTGGGTGCCTTCCAGCTCAGGATATTCTGTGGTTCTGTGATACAGTTGTGACAGCAACACATACTAATGGGAATGCAAGCCTGAGGGACTGATCTCCCAGGAAAGATCTGTACAAGAGTTGCAGGGAGCAGCAGGACCCAGCAATTTCCAGATGTGGACGGTGAAATCTGTCCAGCCCTGACCCAAAAAGCAGCTGTGCCTGGCTGGGCTGGGCCAGCTGGCACCGAGAACAGCAAGACTGGAATCGAGACAGACCCACCCCAACCCCCAAAGTAAATGACCACTTAGGCTCATTTCTGATAAGTGGCAACTCAGAAAATGAAACCAAGGCAGGATAATTAAAACTAATGGCATGTGAGTGGAAATTACCACTTCTGTGGTAAGAGCACTTAACTGTAACACACTGAGATCAAACAGGCCAGACAATCTCTACTCTGCAACAGGTTTCATGAGAAACAGGTTTTTAATTTTTTTTTTTTTATATATAGGTCTCTGCTAAGAATCTGTTGCTCAACTCAGAGCAGCAGAAAAGTTGGTCTTAAATAGAAAGCTGTGACCCCGGCCTGGTTTCACATTTGCTTTTGCTTAAAACCAAGAGAATTCAAGCATTTTGCCTTTCCAAAATGTGGTGGAGGATGTTATGGGAGCTCTGAAATCATGGTGCATTTTTCCCACCCTTCGTAATAACCACCAGGCAGGTCTGAGGCAGTGAGTCAGCCCGGATACTTTCTGGTGGACACATCTGGAAAGACCCAGCCAAAGCATCTCCTGAGCTCCCCACAAGGATAAAGCTGAAAAAGGCCTTGGCTGACCCTTCCAGAGGAGAATTTGCACTGGAGTGGGTAGAATTCCTGCAGGCTGCTGGCTGAGTTGACTTCTTTAGGAGCATCCTCCCTGCACTTTCATCCCCTGCGAGTCTTCAAGACGACAGCAAACTCCACGCCCACGCAACCCACTGCTCCCAAAGGACTGGGAAACCACAAGCGAAACCAAAAGAGATCCAGGACATCTCCACGGTTCCTACTTACGTCTCATAGATGTGCCCACTCTCCACCCTCTCCTCCACGTAGGCCAGGGCCCGGACGTGCATCGGGGAGTGCGGGAAGGCCGCGTGGATCCAGGGCAGGCCGAACACGGACAGCCCCGTGTTGATCAGCGCGACGAGCAGCAGGTCCCAGTGATAAGCTGTGCCCTTCACCAACCTGAAAGGAAGATTTTGCTCCCAGTTACACCTGGTGCAAACACCACAGGCTGAGCCTGAGCTCCTATGTTGAACACTCAAGTGCTCTTCCGCACACGCAGTGATCTCGCACCTCCTGAGTTATACATGAACACTGACGGGATAGTTTGCTCCCAAAGCGGTCGTCAGCTGGGAAGCACGACCGTGAGCAGAAAGGCAGCCCCCTAAAATAACAGCCCAGGAAAATTTCATCAGCACATTGCTCCTGCATTTACAGCAGTCAAAAATCCACGTTCATATTTGTTAGTGGAGTCCATGGAGGGAATGGTTAAAATCCTCGGCACTGGTTGACAAACCACTGACACTGAAGTTTCTCATCTGTCTTGTTTCTAACCCCCATCTCCCTCCTTCCCCACAAGCAGGACACGTGCTTGAGACGCTGCAGTAATCCCCTAATTATGTAATTGCTACTGCATGATAAGAAAATGGGACAGGAATTCATTAAACTTCAGCTCCTCCTTGGCAGTCACAGAATCATGGAATGGATCACAGAATGGTTTGGGTTGGAAGGGACCTTAAAGATCATCCAGCTCCAACACCCAGCCAAGGGCAGGGACACCTTCCACTAGACCAGGTTGCTCCAAACCCCATCCAATCTGGCCTTCAATGATTCCACCAAGGAAGGTGGCCACATCCACTTTGCCAGGGCTAGGCTCAGAGCAGCAGCACCAACACAGAACTCACATCTAATTTAACCCTGCCATTTTTTTGCAAGGCCTGCCCCTTTCCTGAATATTCCCATCTGGAGCCAACTGCTCAGATGTAACGAGTGAAGTTCAGGAGAAAGACTGGGGAAGGATTCAGTTCTCAGGCTTTAACAGCCAACTGATAGGTCTAAGGCTGTGTTTCTGCCCAGCCATCCTCACACAACAACAGAGCTCAGCTGAATTGCTCTCTGGGCACCATCAGCTGGAAAGGCAGCACGATCTAAGTGTCTTAATGCCACCCAAACAAGCTCAGTTCAACACCTAAGCACAGACTCGGAGCCATCTAAGACACTCTAAGACATGAGGTGCGTGGAGCTGGTAGATTGGACCCAGCACATCTGTGGCCAGGATCTACCTCAAAGAGCAGTAGATGCCATTGTTTGGGCAGCAGAAATCTTGGGTGGGGTTCAGTTTTGGAACAAAAGGACTGGTCTCACTGGGAGTGCTCACCTCCACTGACGGAGGAGGCCACGGGGTGACCAGGTCAGGTAGATGTCCACACTGCAGTGCCTCTGAGCTGGAAGGTGCTAGCAGGAAGGGTGGGATTGTAAACGCGCTTCCTGCTTTGGAAGCACAGCTCCTGCTCATGTGCTGCTTTCTCAGAGCAAAGGCACCCTCAGCATCCCCAGGGTTACTGTGTCATTGTCCTCTCCGCCCTTCGCAGAGGGCTCCAAGTATAAAGGTTATACAACAACCTGTTGGAGGGAGTCCAGAGGAAGCCACCAAGATGATCAGAGGGATGGAGCACCTCTGCTGTGAGGAAAGGCTGAGAGAGCTGGGAATGTTCAGCCTGGAAAAGGGAAGGCTTTGGGGTCAACCTCATTGTGGCCTTCCAGTACCTGAAGGGAGTAAAGAAGAAAGATGGAGAGAGACTACTGACAAGGGTCTGGAGTGACAGAACAAGGGGGAACAGCTTCAACCTGACAGAGCAGGTTAAGCTTAGATATTGGGAAGGAATTCTTGGCTGTGAGGGTGGTGAGGTCCTGGCACGGGTTGCCCAGAGAAGCTGTGGCTGCCCCTGGATCCCTGGAAGTGTTCAAGATCGGGTTGGATGGAGTTCCAAGCAACCTGCTCTAGTGGAAGGCGCTGGAAGTGGAGAGTTGGAAGCAGATGATCTTTAAGGTCTCTTCCAAGCCAAACCACTCTACGATGATCTACAGGACACTGGACCCAGCACTGAGTGTGCCGTACACCTGCTCTGAGCCATGGATGGGCTTCTCTGAGCTTGTTCTAGCTCAAAGACCTGGGTGTCTTATCCTTGGCTATCTTCACACTGCTCAACCAGCCCAGTATTCTTTGGACTGTCCTTTACACCTGCTCTGATTGTTCCTCAGCAGAACACATCAGGTACTTTCAGGCCAACATCATCTTTTCCCAGTCTTTTTTTTTCTACACAAGGAAACAACTACATCTGGTGAGACACCAAGAGCACATTCTCCATCTGGCTGGTACAGACAACAGTATTTCATTCTCTGACGGCACCAACAAATAGAAAGGGTCAAGTCCTAGTTTTTCCATCTCTAAAAACCCATGGATGAGCATCAGCTCAGCCCTGTAAGGAGGCATTCTGAAAAACACCCTGAACAACTCCACACGATATTTCACATTGCTTAAGGACACTCCAGTGGAAAATACCAAAAGTTTAAAAGAAATTCATATTAGCAAAGGGATGACCCACTTACATACAGCTTTATGCAACACTTAAAGGGATATAATGGAGATAAGAGGTGGTCAAAGGGAACTAAATTAGTGTAACTGAATTGGAGCTTGTCTCCTCTCCCCTAAGACTGTGTGACTCCAGTACAACATGGAGAATGCTAATGTGTATTATGCAAGGAGAGAACCCTCCCACGCATTACATTAGCAAAAAATCCTTGGAGATGTGGTAGTTTCCCTGGAAAAAAACTCATACACGTTTATTCTTGATATCATATCTGACTGCAGCCGGCATGAAAACATCAGAGGGAATATTTTAATAGTGACATCTCAAGTTTGCATATAAATTAAGACTTATCAGACATAGGACATACTGTTTTATTCCACTTCCACCTCTTTCAGTTGGGAGCTAACAGCTCCAGACGCTTCGGATGCTCAGCTCCTACATTTATGTAGGTCTTTGACTTCTCGTTTTCAACCAATCCTCTGTGCTGCAAGAGCAGTGCAAGTGTCCACACGTGTCAGACACTCCCTAAATATCCAGAGGTACCTCCACAGACCTCAAACCATGCAAAATACCTACTTAACATTCACCACACTACAGCTTGGCTCCCAAAACTCTTCCTGAAAAACGCCTCGAGACTTTTGGGGAGAGGGAGGGAAAGAACAGTGATGAGCAGAAGGTAAAGAAATGGGCTGAGGGGATGAGCTCATGGATGCTTGGAATTTTTGGCTCACTGCCACAACACCGGGCTCTGAGGCCAGGGAGGAGTTAAGGGGCAGAGCTACTTTCATCTGTGACAAGAGGAGTTCCTGAAAACACACCCTGAATACCTTTCCTGACGTCCAGGGTGAGCGGTGCCGGGCCCAGCCCCGCGCGTTACCTGTTCTCCGGGGCGTTGGTGAGCGAGGCGACGATGTTCTGCTCGATGAAGAAGAGCATGGACAGGAGGAAGCCCAGGCCCATGGCGCTCATCACCGACCCGATGGACAGGGACTGCACAGGGGCCAGCACGAACAAGCTGTCAGACGTGTGGTAGTTAAACCTGGACACTGGAAAGAGGACGGGAATGACGTCAGGAGGCACCTTCTCCTCCAGCCATCCACGTGGACTCCGTGTTTTGCCCACACCACGAACTCCTGGGAGCCAGTGCAGCCAAGCAGGAGTGATGCTCTGGCATGTGGGAGCCAGAAGGCCAGAGAAGACGGGGCCATCTGGCTGTTTGGGTTTATGTTTTTCCTCCATCCACTCAGAATTGGCTGCCATCCTGATTTGACAGATCACTGCTAGTTCTAGCGAGGCATTACATGTGGTTGAACAAAACAAAAGAGGGAAACTTGTTTTCCACAGATGCAAAGTGGTTTTAGATTAGAAAACCTTATTTCTAACTAGCAGCTAATCAACTCAGGCATTTGAAAACTTCCTCATACCCAGCAAGGCGTTTTAGTATAAAATGCCTCTACTTTCCTGCCAGTGGAAGCAATCCACGACTAGGGAAAAATCACACATGGTCACCACACCATTTTACAATCCAACTGGATGGAATGGCCATCACAGAAAAAACAAAAAAGCCATTTCTTATTTGTTTCCATACATTTCCTCACATCACCCACTCACGTCACCGCAGGACAATGCAATTCCTGTTCCCATTATCGCTTCCTGATATGGAAAAGTTGATCTATCTGGCCAATGAATGGTGTCTCATTTTTAGATTTCCTTGTGTAGCTTAGAACTGCCCAGATGCTCTGCACCATTTCACCTAAACTGGGAAAATGTAAACTGGAGACAGAGAGGACAGATTGGAGCCATCAATTCTATGTTGCCATGACTGGCAACAACCCTTCCCTGCTCAAAACTACTCTGCCAGAAATTGTTGATCCTCCTTATTGTAAGATATACACGCTTTAGGTTCGTTGAAAAGACACATTTGGATAATTTTTCTGGAGGAAAAAACTTGACTCAGCCTCATTTGATTTGGGTTTTAAATGACACAAATCTCAGCGTGAGGAAGTCGGAGCTCTTGGCGTGGTGGGAGGTGCATGCAGGGTTTGTGAAATCATACTGAAGAACTTGATTTTTTTTTTAATCAAAACCTTTCTAGGGTTTCACTTCTCTTTTTCAGAACAAAAATAGGACTTACTCTCGATTTCCTTGAAGATGTAGGAACCCACAACAGAGAAAGTCAGCACTGAAATGGGTAAGGCACAGTCAGACAGAATCTCACGGACTCTCGCGTGCAAATAGGGGCTGCAATTGAAAGACAAAAGAACTCCATCAACACCACACGGACTGACAATCACTCAATCAATCCACACAGCATTAATGCTCTACCAAGTGAAAATCCTGTCCCATCTTGCAATTTTAAAGAGATACTTGGCGTGAAGAACTGGTCTAATTCAGCCTTTAGTCCTCTGGAATCTACAGCCTTCGAAGGTTGATGAAAGCATGAGCAAGACACCAAGAAACAAAGAACTAAGCTGCAAGCTGGAAAAAAAGTCTTCCAAGCACCCATTTGTGTGTCATTTCCACTTTACTTTAATTGCTTACTGCATTTCAAATTAAAAACCTGAAGAGAATTGGGAGTAAAACCTAAATCAGAGCCGGGCATTGAACTCCCAAGAGAACATTCCAATAGACCTTCCAGCACCATCAGGGATTTTCTGCCCATCAAAACAGTTCAATGCCTGTTTGGAGGGAGTCACAGGGATCCCGACACGAATTACATGGTTCACTCAAAGGTTTTTAGGAAGTCATTTACGAGGCCGGTGAGTGAACATCGTGTTCTGTGGTGACATTTTCCAGGTGGCCCCCCCAAGGTCATCTCTGGCTTTGGCTTCCACCAGCATTAATGGAAGAGTTCTGGGTCACAGGATCAAGATCTAAGCAACAGGCAACATGAAATAATCAGCAGTCTGAGCTCCAAGGCTGAAGCAACTCACCTTTTCTTAAACTGATAGAGCGTATGGCCAAGCCAAAGGGTACCCAACATCAACATGAGACTAAGGACGGCAGTTTCACGTCCATAGTGCACATCATGGGTGCATGTCTGATTCTCTAGGGACATGGATCTGCTCACTGATGAATTCATCAAGAAGGTGGTATTGATGCCGAGGCTTGGAATAGCATCAGCTCCTTCTTTTCCCAAGTAATTGTCTCCTGTGCGCCCATAGTAGTAATATTTCTTAAAAACTGTACAAACAACCAACAGGCAAGCATTAGGATAGGGTTGTGACAACCAAAGCAAGTAAAATAAAGTGGTTCTTTCTTGCTTGATCATGCAGTATTAACGTTAGGCTTCACCAGGTTTACAGCTCTACCTCTCAAAGCAGTGAAAAGAAACCAGAATTGCTTCTCTTACAGAGCCAGCGCTTCACAAATGGATTTTTTTTCCCACTTACTTTAACAGGCAAAAGTCGAATTTATCTACAAAGCAACATATTTCAACTGTAAGGACTTCCAGTGCTAATTATTTATGTGCTTTTTTTCCCCAACACTGGAATCACTGCTCTGAAATACATATATTTATATACAGACACCTACTTTCAGCATCCTGCTGAGCAAATTCCATCAGAGGTCTCTGAACACACTAAGAGCAGCCAGGCTGCACTGATCCTTCAGTGTATTACAAAGGGTACAGCAATTACTTTTCCTCCAAGGCTAATCCAGATTTTCAAGATAAGTGTTGATGATATGCAAAACCTGGCAGAACATTGAAATTTACACTGCAAATTGAAACTGAGTTACAGAGCAACATGAACCTGTACAAGCCAAAGCCCCAGCAAAACCCCTGGAACTGTCCAGAAATGTCTGAGGTTACCTCAAAGGCTTTTATATGAGTAATCAGCAGTTGTAAAGACACTCTTGCTCTCGAGCACGTAGTTATGTCCCCCATTTCTGTGCCATTTTCTGGCTCCAAGTGTATCAATATGGGTGTGGGATCATCTCACTTCTTTGGGGAACAACAGCTTGAGGAATCACAGGGAGAATGTAAAACCAGAAGATGGGAGTTGGGCTTTGCAGCCTCAGTACTCCCAAGATGTGTGTTCAGATGGGAACACACAGCATCCACTCCCCCCCATACTGTGGGAAGATAGAGGAGGATGGAAACCACCACAGCAGAGCTTTGCAGTCCCTCTACCTTTCTTTGTTTTAGCCAAAATACCCCTTCAAACTTTGCATATGGAAACTCAAAAGTTCAGGACAAAACCATCCTCTTTAGGCAACGACACAACAGCCTGAAGCTTAGCCTATAATGCTCCTTTTTGTAACATTTCCCCCTATTCCCAAATAAGAATCAAAGTTCTGAAAGCCCCAAGCACCTCAGGTTGCAGCAGCAACAGGGAAAGCAGGGAAGACAAACTAATTATAGTATTTGAAAACAAGGAAAACAAGCTTTGAATGCTCTAGTGAAGCAAAATTGGTGTTCTGCAACCACTTGGAGTCTGGTTGAAGCACAGGTTGTGTTACTGCTGGTCTGGAGCTCAGTCCAGGGTAAAATACCCCATGACACTTTAAATGCAGTAATAATCTTTCCTGTACCATGTTTTAAGAGTTAAAAGGAGTCTGGGCACTCCACAAGTGGATGGGGTCAGCAGGGCACGGAGGCCATGAGGGAAAAGACCAGTTGCCTCACACTCAGTATGTCTGTATTTAAATTTAAAGACCGCAGAAGGTTTGCAGTTCAAAATTTAACTGCTCGGTTTGCACCAAAAGCAGCCAGAATGGGGAGATCGCCTCTAAAGTCTAGAAAGGACCTCTCCAGTAAGGAGCAATCTCATTCCAGCCTCCACTAGTGGGGGTCACATCCCAATCCTGGGGCAGGTTTGGGACCCTCACAAGACATTGAGGGGCTGGAGCATGTCCAGGGAAGGAGCTGGGAAGGGGCTGGAGCAGCAGGAGCGGCTGAGGGAGCTGGGGGGGGCTCAGCCTGGAGCAAAGGAGGCTCAGGGGGGACCTTCTGGCTCTGCAACTCCCTGACAGGAGGGGGGAGCTGGGGGGGGTCGGGCTCTGCTCCCAGGGAAAAAGCGACAGGAGGAGAGGGAACGGCCTGAAGTTGTACCAGAGGAGCTTTCGTTTGGATATTGGGGAAAATTTCCTCATGGAAGGGGCTGTCCATCCCTGGCAGAGCTGCCCAGGGCAGGGGGGGAGTCCCCATCCCTGGGGGGATTTAAAAGCCCTGTGGAAGGTTTGCGTGCTCCGCATCCCATGCTACGGAAGAGGCTCTGCTCTCATTTCCTCCCTCCATCCTCACAGCTGTGTCCAGCCCCAGCAGGACCCACCACTGCTCTGCAAACAGGTAAACTGAGGCCCAAGCACTGCCCTGACCCACACACTGGCACAGGATGGGCTGTTGGAGGATTTGTACTTTCCAGCTCTGAGCATCAATGGACACTTCGGTGATTGTGGAAGTATTTCCTGGAAATCAGCAGCTGGCCAGGATGAAAAGCCTGTTCACCGTCACTACTGACTAAGGGTTACTGAGGCCTAGAGAATCCATAGTTACTGAGCATCTGAGAACTCAACAGCTCACACAACCCAGGAACTACACAAAACCCGTGTATTTACACCTCTGTATTTAGATCTGGACTGGAACAAATAAGAAACAAGGGACTCTGGTTTGGGTCTTGTGGATCTTCTCAATCTCCCACACTTTTCTATATGGCAATAATATATTTAAGGCTGATCTTTGGTGCCCTGGGTTCAGCTTGAGTACATCATTGCATGCTACCTCTGAGGATGCAATTCAGTCTGTACCTCCACCTCCAAAACCAGGCAGGATTGCTCCAGTCCATCCGGGACAGAGGAATAAACTGAACCAGGGTGGTGGTCACAGCACCAAACCTGTCAGAGTTCCAGAAGTGTTTGGACAACACTCTCAGGCACGTGGTGGGATTGGTGGGGTGTCCTGTGCAGAGCCAGGAGTTGGACTCAATGATCCTGATGGGTCCCTTCCAGTTCAGGAAATTCTATAATTCTGTGACTTCGCTTTATTCTTGTATTTTAATTAAAGCAATGGGAACATGCCAAGCTGGCCAGTGAAGGCCTTCATCCTGCACCACAAACTTGCTACAAAGGATCTGATTCCTGCGCATTTCTAGTTTGTTTTTATAGGAGAGCTCAGTGAACCTCGCTGCCAACATTCAGAGAGAGCAGCGGAGCCGCTGGTGCCCTGGCTGGACCCGAGCCCTTCTCCAGCCTCCAACAACATGAGCTGGCTTTGTTTTCCTCAGCTGGCTCCCCACTGTTTCCTGCAGAGTGCAGATGCCAAGATCAAACAAACACAGCTTTGGTGGCCAGGCCACGCAGCGAAAACAAGTGTCACCGGGACGGGGCGACCGCTCAGGGCTCGGTTCCTCTGTGCAGCGCCTCCCCCTCCTTTCCTGCATGTGTGCCTGACCTTCCAAAAAAATCAAGGCTGGGAGCAGGCTGAGGAAAACATCTGGGCAAAGGTGGCATGTCCCCTGGCACTAAGGAAGCCCCAAAGGTGGCATCAGCTGGATAGCAGTGACACATCTAACAGCACAGAGAAGAGCCCAGCTTCACCTTCCTACTTAACTGCTCAAATTTGGGCTGGAGCTCAGCCCAGTGTAAAAGGCCCCATGTTCAGCCATGAGGCCGTTTTAAAGTCAGTAATAAACTTTCTTGTACCATCTTTTAAGATATAAAAACAGGCTGGGCACTCTACAAGTGGATGGGGTGAGCAGGGCAAGTGGGTCACGAGGGGAAAAACCAGTTGCCTCACACTGAGTACATCGCTATTTAAATGTAAAGATGACAGAAAGTTTACAGTTCAAAATCTAGGAAAAAAACCTAGATGCACTGCATTTAAATTGGACTTTTTATTTTGCTCAGATTTGAGCAGTTAAGGTTTGAGTGGGAGGAAGAAGTGGCAGCAGCAGCAACCATCACCTCCTGCTACAAAACAGGTGGGGAAGAAGAAAGCCAAACACCAAGCTGGGAGTTGTACTAGTGTCATATCTTTAAATATGAGCCCTAAGAGGGTGAAGGATAAAGTCTGTGCCTGGAGTCCCATCTGTGGATGCTCTGAATGCTCCCAGGTGCCTGAAGTCAACAGGAGCTGGCAAATGAGTGTTGGTTTGCCTTCATTACCATCATTCCTATAAACTCAGTCCTTCATGAGTACAAGGGAGAATTCCACTAATCCACTAATTGCACCAACAAAGAATCATGGAACGGTTTGGGTTGCAAGGGACCTTAAAGACCATCCAGTTCCACCCCCTGCCATGGGCAGGGACACCTTCTACTAGCCCAGGTTGCTCCAACCCAGCCTTGGACACTTCCAGGGATCCAGGGGCAGCCACAGCATCTCTGGACAACCTGTGCCAGGGCCTCCCCACCCTCAAAGAATTTCTCCCTAATATCTAATCTAAACCTGCCCTCTGAGAGTTTAAGGCCTCTCCCCCCTTCATCTTCTCCTGTCCCCGCTGCAATACTCTGAGGTATTACTTGCACATTCCTGGAAGTCTGGCAGACAAGACCAATGGATGCTCTGAACAAGTATCCCAGAGCAACTTCTCCCTCCCCAGGCTTTATCTAAGCAGGAGATTTAAGAGATGCAGGTGTTCTGCAGAGGAAAAAAAGCCCCTCTGATTGCACAATCAAAGCGCACATAAGGCAAATTAAGGATTCCCAACAAGGCAAGAAAAGCATCTCACTTCAAATTGCTTTGCAGTGTCAAACCCTCTCTTGGAAGGTGTTCTCCTTGCCTGAGTACCTTTAAAACGAGGAGTGTGCTTAGATATATCCTAAAGGATTCCAAGGGCAGCCCAAACTTAGGGCTGTTGGACAGCGGCTCATAAAAATCAAGGAATGGGATATTGTCCAACTCCTCACTGAGATGAACAGAAATGGCATTCACAGGATATCTCTGCTAACATGGCTCACCTGCACAAGCACCTCCTGCCAATCCTGGTGCGGAAGGAGGGATAAATTTGTTGAACCCCAAGGCTTTTCATGGACACTTAGAATTTAACCCAAAAATGGGGACCAAGTGGCTATAAAGGAGCTTCAGGAGCTTGCTGGAAGGCACTGCAGTCCTTCTGCTGCCATTAAAGACTGGTCTCAAAGCTCATGTGAAAATGGGAAACCTCAACCCATCTTTCAACTCCCACCCCTGTACAGTTTGAATAATCCATCAAAAAAAACCCCAACAAACAGATGCACTGCATTTAAATTGGATTTTCTTTTTTTTGGCCAGGACCCTTCAAAAGAACACTGGTATCCAGGAGAAGACTTTCACATCAATAACTTCATGGTTGCTCCATTTGGTGAGTGTTTAAAAACTAAATCTGCCTCAACTAACTTGAAACCAGGTAAAAGTGCTGACAAAGGGCTGCTTCAGTCTCTCACACCCATTTTCTTTTTTTAATCCCCCTGAAGACTTTGAATGAACACGGAACAAGCAAACATCACACACGTTTGCAGCCTTGTATTTCCCTTTGACGAGGAAGCAAAGCAAAGATCTGCACTGAAAAACAGCACTGCAAGACTTACCTTTCGTGATGCCTTTGATGGCATCAAGCACGAATGTGATGGATATAAAAAGTGCAATTATTTCTTCTGTTGACCTGTGGAAAAATACCAGGAATTAATACAGCTGCATTTGACTGTTCAAAGAAAAAAAAAAATCAGCATATTCATCCATTTACATGAAAATACACCCATTTTAGTTAAACTCCAGTTTAGGAAAGAAAAAGCAGTGAATCTTTGAGAGCTTCTTTCAAGCTGGAACAATAAGCCAAAATGATACTTGCCTCATCTCACAAAATACGTTTTTGCAGCAAGTTTGTAATTAAGGACCTTGTGGAATGTATAATTTTTCCATTTGCTGAATAATCTGATCAAAATAAGGCCCTTTTGAAAAATAGCTACCTTTTAAAGAGCTTCATCAGAAGGCTGAAATTAAAGAGGGAGTACATCACAAGGAAGAAGCTGTTCCACAGTCCAATCCAGGCATAGAAAGCACTGAAATCCAAGTGGTAGTCATCACAGATTCCTCGGATGACTGCAGGAGGGAAGCATCCATGTGTCAGATTAAACTCGTGTCATCACCACCCTGTGATTCCCATCTGCTCTGCGGCACAAAGAACCAATTCCAAGCCTTCGCCCCAGCGCACAGACACCATTAAACCGCCGTTCCTGCACTCCCAGAGGGACACTGGATCAACCCAAACTGCTCTGCCCTTCCCACTAGGAATGGGGAGAAATACCTGCGAAAAAAATTCTCTCCCACTGCTTAAAGAATCTTTCCTAGGGAAAGTCTCTTATCCTCAAGCTGGCTGAGTGCAGCCATGTGAGGAAGCCATTAATGAAACAGATTTCCTCATGGAAGCTGAAGAAATGCTTATTTTCATGAAGTTTTTTTTCTATGCAAAAGGGATTTCTTTGGAAAACAACTTCAACTAAACCAGGAGTTGATGTTGATGATCCTTGTGGGTCTATTCCAACTCAGGATATTCAGTGGTTTGACAAAGCTTGAATCAAATTCCTTCCCTCTCCCTCCGCACCTGAGTCATAGAATAGCCTGAGTTGGAAAGGACCTACAAGAACCAACCAGTCTTGGCTCTGCCCAGGGCACTCCAAGAATCCCACCCTGTCCCTGAGAGTGTTGTCCAAACCCTCCTTGAGCTCTGGCAGATTGGTGCCATGACCACCTTCCCTGTTCAGTGCCCCTCCACCCTCCGGGGGAAGAACCTTTGTATCGATCTATTAAACAAACACAACTAAAGCTCTGCAGGGTTCTCATACAAAGCCCCACCCCACCAATTCCACCAGACCCCTCATCTACACCTGGAGCAGACTCACCATTGATGTAGAGTGCCAAAGGAGCTGTAGTAAGGAGGACAACCAGAGGTTGCCCCGAGAAGAGGGCGTAGAGCAGCCCCCCAATGCACTGCCCCACGATTGTCTTCCTCACATCTGGAAGGAGATAAACAGGGATTTCAATCAACACCCCCCTGCTCAAGGAGCACTCACAGGGCAGAGAAGCCAACCACTAATTAGTAAGAACAATGTGCAGAGTTTACAAAGAGGTAAGACACTGTGAAAAGAAAGAAGTAACCCTCTGCTTGTACCAGCAATTCAGTCTTCCAGATATTCAGCTAAAATAGGTGACTTTATATATAATAGTGTTGGTTTGGTTTGTTTTGGGTTTTTTTTTGTGTTTGAGTGTTTACATATATATTTAAATATATTTATTGTATTTTAAACAGCTCTAAAACATAACCAGTGTTTGTGGAGGCCCTCGGGTCAAGATTTGGACACAGACTCCTATGAGCTGTGACAGCAGCATGAAATGCTTCAGGGCCACAGTTGGGATAAAGGATGATGCTTTTGCTCTATACCAGGGGTTTGGCAATCAAATTCAGATCAAAAACACCGAAACTTCTACCAGGAAAAACGTGCGGATTAATTACACAGTTCTAAAGTGAGCATAACTTAAAATACAGTAGGATATGTCCATATCAGTCTAAGTCATATGATATTATCCAAAGCAGTGTTCAATTTTTCTGGTCTTCTAAGAAAGTTATGAATTAATTAGAAAAAAAAAAAAACCCTTCAGTCATAGTTTTTTGTTGTTGTTGTTGTTTTTTTTTCCCCAGTAAACAAAAGCCATGAAAACTTTGTGTGTCCACATTTGAAACACACGGAATGAGATGCACAAAACCGATCAACTCACCAATGGCTCCTCGTGTATTTTCATCATTGAGTGACCCAAAGGCAATGGATGGAAGGAGGCAGGCAAAATACAGAAAGATCATAGTGGTGATGTATTTTCCTATAGCTTTGTTGTTTCCAATAACACCTAGTGCAAAATACAACAAAAGCCACGTTAGCGCTGCCCAAAAAGCCATGAAACCCCACTCACACCAGCCACATGTGCCATTAATTCCTTCCAAGCTCAAAAGTAGAAATTCAGTCCACACTTTAAACATGTAAGTAGGTCATTAACTTCTGATTTTGCACGACCACGCTCCTTTGATCACCTGGGACCAGAAGAACCAACGTGCCACCAGACATCTTTGGCATCGGCAAAAAAAGGAAATACAGGAAGTTTTCTCCACAGTTTTACCAGTCCTGAAAGCTTGGAAGAGGATCAAGGCAGAAACTCTAAGTTTTAGGGCTCATAAACCCCCACCTCTGCCTTTTTAACTCCAACTTTATAGGTATTCTGGACTATGTCCCTAATGAGCTTCATGATGGTCACTTGTCTTCACAACTCATCATGTTGGATGCAGGAAAACATGAAGCACTTGTTTTTTTTCCCCAGGTTATAGGTTTGAATCAATAATATGCTACCCTGAGTCAATTAATGGTAGCAGATTACAAAAAGAAATGGCACAGGAGGGCAGGAATTGAGACACTGAGATTTCCTTTAACAAGCCCTGCTGACAGAACAGTTTCTTTCTTTTCCATCCACTCACCCCCTCTCATCTCCATCGGAAAAAACACGCCAGGCCAACATAAAAAGCAGCCAGAAAGAGAATTAAAGTGTCAGAATATGAATTTAAGGGTCTGTGAAGTAGCTTCGCTTCCCTTTCCTGTTTTCTGGCTGATGTTGCATCCCCAGTGAGCTCATCTCACACAGGAGAGAGGGAGAGTGACAACGGCTGACACTGCTGGAGGAGAACACGAGTTTCCCCACAGAACAGATACACTGGAGAAAGTCTTCTTCCAAGAAAACCTTGCAACAGCCCTGTTTCAAGGTGGCCTGGCCTGTGTCACCCTCCCTGATGGTGCTCCTGCTGCAAAACACTTGGACAAGCTTGGAGGTGCCCAATTCCCCCTTCTGGAAGCGTCCAGAGCAGTGAAATCCCACACAGGTTCCTCAATTGCCATCTAAGCTTTTGCAGGATCCATCCCTTGCTGAGAGAGGTAAAAGCCAAGGAGCTGGATCAGAGAAGGGAGGACTTGGCCTCAGAGGTTATTGCTGCAACCCTGAAAATCTCTGTCACTGGGATGAAACAAAAAAAGGTCTCTCAATGACTTTGGGATCTTACCTAACATCTGTTTTCTGCACCGTTTGCAGCGCAGAGATAAGGACAGAAAGAAGATGCAAAACCCAAAAATCAAAGGTGATGTGGAATGAAAAGGCAGCCACAGGAACAAAGGACACCTTGTGAGGTTCCTGTTTGCAGACACAAGAGGAACAGACATAAATAGAACCTCTGAGCATCCTTAAACTTGAGGCTGAAACTTGACAAGAGACATCTCAAGCACATAAATATGAGCTTGACCTTCTGGGAGTCATCAGGACAGTTGTTCCCAGGGAAAATTCCTTTCAATTTCTTGTGAAGATTCAGAAACCACAGGCCAACATTCCTGACCACTCCTGGCAACGAAAGGGCCTGAAATCTAATCCTCACAGAGGAAGACTTCTCATGTGGATCCTGAGCCCAACAGCTGCAGGTCCTACCTCACACTCCAAACTGCCCGAGGCCTTTGGAGACAGGGAAAGCTTTGGCAGGGATTGAGTGGTGGTTTTGTAAGTAGAGACGGTCCCATCCTCATTCAGAAGACTCTGTGTCACTCCAAAACACTGGGTTCTGGACAAAGGAATCTTTCAAATATTAAAAGGTCAGAAGGAACAACGCCTGGAAGCTTTGAAATACTAAAGCTTTGCCTTCCTAACAGGACAAGCAACAAGGACCAGAAAAGCAAATAAATATTTTTTAAAAACAGTTTGGGTAGTTGAACAACGGTGTGAGAGAGCAGAAGGAAGGAAGAAGCCTTGAAGAGCATCGACAAAACTCATTCATGGCTTTTGGTTTCAGTTTCAGTCCTTGCAAAGCAAGCAGCAGAATCCTTGCTGGTCGTGGAGGTGCTTATGCCACATAGGGATGGGGCTTTAAGGGGAGGGTCAGGTTGGACATCAGGAGGAATTTTTTTCATGGGAAGGGCTATCAAGCATTGGAAGGGGCTGCCCACAGAGGTGGTGGAGTCCCCACCCCTGGAGGTGTCCAAGGAAGGACTGGAGGTGGCACTCAGTGCTCTAGAGTGGGGGACAAGGTAGGGATCAGTCAAAAGACTCAGTGGTCTGGGAGGTCTTTTCCAACCTCAATGATCCTGTGATTCATCCTGGCTGGGTCCATGACTACCAGTACTTTCCTTAATCCATAATCAGCCAGATGAGATCCAAGGAGGAAAGAATCTTTCTGGTGGGCAGCAAAATTCACTTTGCAATGGAGACAGCTACACCAGATTACATCTACTCTTCCACAGAGATGATTGCTCACAAAAATCTATCCTTTCACAGAGATGAATGCTCACTTTTTAACTTCAGTTAAAGCCCTGACCAAACACTGCCTCCTTGCACAGATCCACCTGTCACAAGCACTAAAATCCAGCCTTAACCACAATTTACCTTTTGCCTTCTTAAAGCCAACATCTGGCAAAGCGTTTTCAGGATGCATTTGCAGCCCTGGACTGACAGGACCCCACTCAGAAGAAGGTGTCCTGCATTATGGTGGCATTTCATCTGTGACAGGCTCATAAAGCCACTGAAAAACATGTCACTCCACCTGCACGGTGAACATTTACAGCAGAAAAAAATCAGCTCTGGGTCCAGCTGTGAGGTTTGGGTAGCTGACTACGACAGGAGCAACCCCCTGAAATTAAGGTATATCTACACACTGAAAAGGGGAGCAATTATGTTTTATATTCATCAACATGACAGTTCTGCTTTACTTGCCTGGATTTCTGAAATGTCACGGTTTTTAGAGACAGGGGGAGAGTTTCAGAGAAAACGGCCACATTCCTGGCTTTGCTTCTGTTTGGGAAATGGAGACCCAGAGACTGGAGTTAGACCTCCTTAAGTCTGTTAATTTTACATTTACTAAATCAAAGTCTCGACTGATGGGCATTGTATGAAATGTCCATGTCTGTGTTAATGTTCCTTTCCAATTCTCTGAAATAGCCTGTGCAAAACAAGTTTAATTACACTGACCCATAGCACAGCAGAAAGGACATGTCTATTCAGGTCCTAATTAAAAAAATAAATAAATCACATTTTGATGTTAAAAACACCATAAGAGTATCTGTTCATAGGTCTTCAGTCATAAAAACCCAGAATTACAAACTTCTAATGCCCTCAAGCTGGACTTTCACTTATTTGATGGTTCCTGGACTCTGCCCAGTGTTCTGAAGATGAATCTTCCCTGAAGTCCTGTGAAGAGTAAGTCACAGCATAAATGGGAGCTTCACTGGAAATCTACTCTTACTGATGTTGGAGAAGCCAAGCATGTGCTCACAGTAGAGAAGTAGAAAGGAATAAATCAAGGGCTCAGCTTTCCCTTCCTCTCTTACTCCTTTCAGCCCATTTCCCATGAAGTCCTGGTCTCTTGGAAGGAAAATCCACAGCCAAACCAAGGTGCTTCAAAGCATTTCTGTCACCACTGAGACAGAGGGAGACTTCAAAGCAACCCAGGTCACGATGCCCCAAAGCATCCAAGAAATCAGGATGTTCAACTTGAGTCCCCAGGTGATATTTGGGGATGAAGGGCTGCAGGAGCTCCCTCATACCTAACTCGGGGCAGGAGAGGTGTGGAAGAGAAGGCAAAAAGCTTGTCTGCAATCCCTTCATTTTTCCTCCTTCCTTAGGAATGGAATCCTGCAAGACAAGGTGGCCAGGGCAGCCAGGTGGGAGGTCAAAGATCTGGCACATCCAAATCCACAGGCAACACTCCAAGCAGGTTTAAGCACCGAGTTCCATTAGACAACCAGCAGGACAAGAGTTCCCTTTCAAATCCCATTTTTCCAGTGCCTTCAAGCCTTCCATCTGAGCATACCTGCTTTACAGGCAGTGTTGAAGATCTCCCTCCTGCAAACACCTCACCAAATTCCAAGGATTCTGCCAGCAGATATGCTGGTCTCACTCTCAGGAGCTGGTCAGGACCCTCTGCAGGACCAAGGACAGGGAGAAATCCACAGCTCCAACTGAACTATCCACCCACCACGGCCATGTACCAAAGACAGAGGTCCGGAAAAACAGGGAGAAAGGGAACAAGCCTCAGTTCTCCTCTTTTCCCTCCACTCTTCCTCCCCGCAAGGGATGAAGGGATATGGCAGAACATGGCAAAGCTCACCAGAAACATCTCTGGCACCTCAAATTTCCCACTGCGCACTTCAGGCACTATGTTGGTGTTTATTCCTCTGTGTTGTACCACAAAAACAGAGACCGAAGAATAAAGAGAGCGACTTTTAGGAGTGTCAGAAAACTTGTACCTGAGCTTAGGCAGGTTTCCCTCCTTCAGTCAAAGCAGCCTCAATATAAAGAAATTTCAGGAAGCTCCTGTGGCTTGCCTGAGATGTAAAGAGTAATAAAATAGATACACGAGTGTTTTTAGCCCCTCTGACAAGATCAGGACGAATGATGATCAATCACACTGTTTTTTAAGACAGAAGAATCCTGGACACAAAGGCTGCAGACATCAAGAAGAGAACATGTGCCAAATGGTGTGAACTCCAGTTTAAAGGAAAACTACAGCTGTTTTTAGGCTCAGTGTGATCCCACTGTTCATCTTCACACACTCCTGCTAGAAGACAAGCACCTATAACACTAAAATCCTGGACCAAAAGTTTACAGAACTCTTCCTTGATCTCTGCACATTCAGTAAGATGCACAAGACTCCAGAAAACAAAGCTGACAGGTTCCTAATCTGGAGTAAAAGGGAAGAGAAAGACTATTCCTTTCTTTTCCAAATCACGGTGGTTAAGGATAATTTAATGGCCAGCTTTGTGCAGTGTGTGAGGAGGACCAATGCCACAGAACTCCAGCTGACCTAAGATGTGCTGGTCCTACAACAGCCTCACCATTTATCACCCTGCCCTTAATCGGTTTATCTGCCCAACCCAAACCCCAGGATGCTTCTCAGGTTGAGGATTTAGAGACTCCAACCATTCAACAAAGCAGGATCTGTGCAATTCAGAGCTCTTTGATGATGCACATGTGGCTGTCTGGAGCGCAGACACACTTGGATAGTTCAAATCCCTCATGTTCTGATACTCTGTTGCTTTGAGATGTTCCAGGAATTCCACATTCCTGATCACCTTCGCTCCCGGTGGTTTATGGCAGATGCTTTATGCTCCACCTGGTTTTCATTTCAAGCAGCTCCTTAAAGAATTCATCCTAATTTCTGGCTTCTGGGAAGAAATGACACATACTAATATGTGTGGGGTTCTTTTAAATCCCCCTTTCCCTATACCCTGTTTGAAAGGGCACAACTGCTCCTAAGGCGAGAACTTCCCACTTGAGCTGAAGTGGTTCTGGAGTTTCACTGGGCTCTTTTCTGCACCTCCAGAAGTTTTGTAACAATGCCCTGACACTTTTTGACATGAAGTTACATCTTATACCGATTTTATACCCACTCTGTGCATCAGTTCATGGAAAATTTGTGGAGCTGGGCTCCCCAGGGCTGAGGCAGCACACACAGGTTAAAATTTGGGTGCCTTTTGAGCCAGAACACGGACCCTCCAGTGGGTTTCCAAATCTGCTGACAGCCAAAAGTTGGCTGCAGGAGAATTCTGTGATTTTGTGGCTGTGAACCTGCTGTGCTCAGGACCCAGCCACGGCAGACACTGCCCTGTCTTGAGGTGAACATGGGCCCCTACAAGGTGTTTCTGCAGCAGTTCCCTTCTCAAGTGCCTCAGTATCCCTTCATAATGAAAAATTAGGCTTTGACAGCTCCACAAAGCAGCAGCCACAGAGATGAAGTGTCCAGATAAGTGCCAGAGCCGATGCCAGCAATGCACACACCAAGAAATATTTGTTCTGTTTGATCAAACTCCTTCCTGCTGCCCTGAAAGTCACGTCACATCCCCTTCCTCCTCAACACACCTCATCCCCAGAGAAATCAGCATTAACCTGACTCCAAATGGAGCCTGCCTATCCCCCTAGAACTCTGGAGTTTCATCCCAGCAGTGACAAAGCAGCTGGAGAAAGCATCCAGCTCCCAACCCCTGCGCCAAGCCAGCAGCTCGTCCCATTTTATTCTTTGAGTGGATACCAGTAACTGCACAGTACATTGTTGGGAACGAAGCATTCCGAGCTGAAAGAGCTGGATCTTTGGGGGAAGCAACTCCCCAGACACGGCATCTCCTTCAGCTGATGATCAACCCTGCTGGTGGTGACCGTCCTTGCTGGAAGGCCACACATCCACAGCCTGGCCACTCCTCTCAGGCTTAAGGGGCCGTGGAAAGTGGCTTCGCACTAAAACACTTTGCAAATTGGGGTTTGGGTGTGCACCTTGCCTTCATGCCTAATCCAAGGGAGACTGTCCTCAGCTGTGGTTTGAGCTGAGGAGAACAGAACAGCAGGAAGGTGTCTGATAAACCCCCAAGGTTCTCCCTGCCTACACTCCACTTTACTTTATGCAAACTTTCTGTGTTGGATACTTGAATACACAAACCAGTTCCCCAGTAAGCACAAGAAATGTGTTTTGATGTCGGGCTGGGGCTCTGTAATCATGGTTTGCCCTCAAGACTTCTCCCAGCCTTCAATGATCCCTGAAAATTTGAAAGAGAAGTGGGAGAAAGCAACTTTTAAACCCCACAAGGCCATTGTGGGAGCAGCATAAAGCCCAAAACCTGAGGCTCAGTGTAAACACTGTGTTGCTGCTGCTGTGATCTGGTGAGAGCAGACAAGCTATATCCTGTTTTTCACAACACCACGCTGTGAAGTTACTGCAGCTCACATTTTGTTTAAGCATTTTCAACTCCCACAGCATCACTAGAAATACGGTTGGTGCTGGACTGCAAAGATAGAAGAAAGGGTTTATTAGGCCAGTGCTGACTAATTAGGTTGCAATGAGTTGATCTGAGCCTCCACACGGCAATAATCGATGCACTTAATGGCCTCATTGCTTCATAAAAATTAAAATCCTCATCTACACCCCATCAGCACCTTAATTAAGGAAACACTGCAAGCTCCTCGTCTCTAGTGCACCACGCTGCCCATTCACAGCCTTTTGTCAGAATATTCTTATTTAAATAAGGAATAAGAGGGCTATTACACATATCAAAGCACACATTCAATGCACACTGTAAACAGGACATCACATCACCAAAAGAAAAAAAAAAAACCCAAGCCAGGCCAAGGCTTTCATAAACACTGGCCAACGTACCATCGGTGAAGTCCAACGCGTACACTGGAAACCTTCGTGCAATGTCATCAGAAATCCCCTTGCCAACATTGAGAAACTCGTGCAGCTAAAGAAAGGAAGGAAGTGCTGTGTCAGTGCAAAGGCTCACGCATTGTTAAAGAGATTAACCTCCCTCATTCAGCCCGGAGAGGGGCAGAGCTGCGCGTTTTCAATAGGGCATTCAACTCCCGTCTTGTCATGATAATAAAAATAAACTCGTTGGGCCTCGATTTATATCCTCAATAGCATTGTAGAAGAGAAAATATTGCCCTCCCCCCCCCTCCGCCCCAGACCACCCTGTTTTCCTCCCTTCCTTCCCTTTTTTTCCCCTCCCATTCATATCTGCACCCCTGGTTTTGCAGGTGAGGGAGCTGCGGATCCCCTGGAAAGGGTTGGACCTTGGGTACCCCGGGATTAAACAGAGATGCCAACTTTTTTCTTTACATTCCAGCACAAAAAACTCTTCCCCCAAATCCACATGAACGGGATCCACAGCATGTGCTCCATCCTTGGGCACTTCCATGGGAAAAGGAGACCTCAAAAAGATGTAAGTAAGGGAATTAAGGCTTTCTGCAGCTCCAACTCCACAACCAAAAGGGAACAAAGCTTGAATAACTTCACAGAAATCCTAAACCGCAATTTTTCCTGTTAAAAGGCAGTAAGAACACCATGAAAGGGTTCCAAATATCCAACACATTCCCTTCCATTTCTGGTCTGGAGGCCTGCAAAGTGCAGAGTGATTGCTGATGTGGTCTGGTGCTCACCACAGGCAATAAGGAGCTTGTCAGGAATAAGTGACAGCTGCTATTGACTCTCAGCCTCCCAATCCTCACAACTCCATCCTTATGGAAAGCACATGGAAAGAGTCAGAGTAGGCAACACTTGCAAATGAGGCACCTGTCAGATTTCTTCCCCTTGTTATTCTCAGAGCACACACACTACTCTGAAAAATCAAATGCACCTTTCCAGAGTGATAACAACCTCAGCCGTCTCGTTTAAAACATTTCATGTATTTGTTGCAGAATTAGACACAAAAGCAATGCACTTGCAACAAACGTGGGTAGAGCCCTTCCCAAATCTTCGTTCGCGAAGCTTAGCCGTGATGATGATGAGACACAAAAGACTTACAACCTCTGCTAGAGGGTGTAAGGGGGGGAAATAAAAATCACAAATCCAAAATTTACACTGAGAGATCATCTCAAAGCAGCAGGGAGCTCTTGCTTTGGTTGGTTTATGCGGAAACTGATAAAAATTACTGCTTTAGTAAGGACTTGACACTACGGTGCTCACTTAATAGAATGCACACAGCTTGGCCTTCTCTGCTGGGACTCATCTGTTTGCAGCAGCTGGAAGATCAGATAAAGAAAACACAGATGAAGAAAGGGAACTTTTCCTTTAGAAGGAATGCACTGGGCACAACAAACTCGAGGATTTGGGGTGTAAAAGACACCTCGGAGGACCAGCTCCTTTATCAGGGTAAGTTCCCTCGTATTCCATACCTAATTCTCTTGCAATTTGCCAATACCCCTGTAGAGCTTTAGGACAGTTTAGAGCCTAACCTGAACAATGAGGATGAAAAGACAGATGTTACTCTGGCAGACACCAGCAAACCGTCTGCATTTGAAGGATTTCTGAAAAAGCCATGAGCCTCAACCACATTCAGTGGCAGGGCTGGACATCAAAGCCATATGCACTCAAAAAACGAATTTAATTCACACCCCCCCCCC
>VXAY01004922.1:236316-246402 GCA_013399855.1 Oxyruncus cristatus | reverse complement strand
GAGATTCCTGAAGGCATGAGTCAGCCAGAGAATCACAATGGGTTTAATGACAAGGATGTTTACTTATCGTGCTGCAGTGAGCACAGGGAGAACGATGCTCGGGGTGTCTCATCTTCCGGGGCAGAGGCACGGGGAGGGAAGGGGCACCTGAGCACAAAGGCTGTTTGTAGGGAGCTGTGAGCGGCACTTCCAGGGATGGGGCAGCCACAGCTTCTCTGGGCAACCTGTGCCAGGGCCTCTCCACCTTCACAGGGAAGGATTTCCTTCCAATATCCAATGTAAATGTGCCCTCCTTCAGCCTAGCACCCTTCCCTCTTGTCCTGTCACTCCATGTCCCTGCAAAAGTTCCTCTCCAGCCTTCCTGCAGTCCCTTCCTTTAGGCACTGGAAGGCTGCTAAAACACCAAGTTATAAAAGATAAAAAAATATAAAATTTAAAAGACCAAATTTACTGACCTCTAAAGCTGCAGCCCTTTTTGATTTTGCTTTTACGCCCTGACCTATCCCACCACACACCTTCCCCACCCAACTCTACTCCAGACATGTTTCAGTCTGGCTTTTGCCTCCTGCCACCTTCTGAGGTTTCCAAAAACCTTGGTAAGGACAGTGCTGACACTTCACTCTTGTCCTTTTTTATCTCCTTCATACACCCCACCCAGTGCTGGGAATTTCTTGGACTGCCATTCCCTGCTCCTTTCTCCCTCAGAGTGTTAAGTTTGGTTGGCCCATTGGCTTCCCACTCCCATTAATAGTAGCACATCTCTCAAGGCTTTGCCACCACTTTTAACATTCTGACCCCACGTGGCCTTACCCAGGAGGCCAGAGCTTCATCCCTCAGCAACACAAAGCTCAAGGCTTATTAGCTTTAGGAACTGCAGCTCAGGAGCACCAAATCCTCCTTCAGGCTCCTTGTTCTCCTCTTGGCAAGGCCATCCAGTGCTTTTCCCCTGCTGCTCTTGATACACAAAGTAGGAAAGAGCAGCAAAGGAGCACACACACAATAAAAAAACCCAATACAACTAGAAGGTCATGAATTATCCACTTCCCATTCTAGGAATCCCCCTCAGTCTCCTGCCAGAGGTAACCAGTACTTGGGTTATTGGGAGAGGCTGAGCCAGCACTTAAGAGCAGCTAGAAAGCCAAACAGAAAATATCTGCCCCAACAACTGACCCTTTCTCAGCCCTCCCCAAAAGTACTGGAAGACTGAATGATTTTTTTTTGTTTTGTTTTGGTTTGATTTTTTCCTTTTCTTTTAACGGACCAGACACTCACATTATATCCTCCCTCCTGCTGATGCTGAGCAAGCACAGCCCCCCCCCTCCCCTCAGCAAATCCACACAGGACACAAAATCACAGCCAGGAAACATCACAGCTGTTCAGGGCTCCTCCATGAACAAATTCACAATTAGATGCCTCAGTAAACAAGAGGATTTCAGGCTGACTTAGTTATGATTGAGCACGTAGCCTTGCCTAAATAATCCTCTGAGATGAGCCAAAGCAGAGTGACACTGCTGTAGGCACAGCATGGAATGTGACTGGCACATCCCCCTCAGTGTTTCAGCTGAGGTAAAAACAAGCACTTGCAAAAATCCCACTCACACACGGAATTTAAGGCCCTTTTCTCCCCCATCAGTGCAGGACCAAGGGATGAAGGGAGGCAGGAGGCAGGTTTTCGTGTCACCAAGAGACTTTACACCCTCCCGAGAGCTCGCTGTAAGAATACAGCAGCTCCAGGGTATTTATTTCACTGGGAGGGTGGTTTGCGGGTTGAAATTACACCCCTGGTCTCATATGAGGCTGTGCTCATACGAAATGCTTCCTCTCCAGGTTATTGCACAGGGAGAAGGGATGCTGTTGCAGGTGGCTCTCAGGAAAAGACACCTCCATCCCAGCTCTCAAGATCTGTGCTGGCAAGGCAGGGTGGGGAAGAGCTTCTTCCAAGAGGCACGAGGGAGCAGAGTTAGAACTACACAGGCTGCACCTCCCAAGAGCTGAAGGATAAAGGGGTTTAAAAACAACAGTTTACCAAATCCAGACAACTGTCAGTGCCAAAAGCGAGAGCTGAAGAAACAAGTGTCACTGTCTACAGCTCTGGCTCAGAGGCATCAAAGCCCAGCCTGGCCAAGGTTGCTTTTCCAACAAGGCTGGTAGGAATCACCAGTGCCAGGGCCAACACATGCTCAGTGTTGCATCCAGCCCTCCTGCTCACCAAACCAGAGCAGAAAACCCTCCTAGACACCTTTAAAAACTGCCAGTTTTAGCAGAAGACAGAGCCAGACACTTCAGCTACTATAATAAAAACTCTGTAAGGCCAAGGATAAAGGGTTAAACCTACTTTACCCAAACCATGTTTTGTAACATCCCTGCCCTGCAGGACCTGGGTTTAAAGAGGGTTTCAGGACTTGTTCTGCAAACTTAAGTGCAGGTACGGGGCCTAGCAAAGTTCAAAGCACTACCTATGAGCAAGGGGATTCTGCAGGGAAAACAAGAGCTCTGCTCGTTTCCAGATGTGCAGATCAAACTCCTTAAATCTATCCCAGGAAAAAAAAAATGAGAGAAGTGATAAGTTAAGCAGCTCCTGCACTGGGGGCAACCCAAAGCTTTCGGGTTATTTGTAATTCAGGGACAGGAGCAGCATACTGGAGATGGCCCAGTTTGTTTTTCAGGTACGCTGCCTGCCTAAAGAATGGATTTCTGAAGGGAAAAACAAAGCAATGACCAACACACAGGAAATTCCAGAAAAGAAAGCCGAGTTACAGCATTTCCCCCGAACTTTGAAGCACAGAGCAAGTAATGCTTTACAGAGCTACAGATCAAACAGGGAGAAGCCAGGCCAAATACTGACAGGCAACTTCTTAAGCGAAATTACCGTGCAGAGATGGCCAAGAAGCCTTTTGGCTGCGGGAAAGACAAGCAGCAGCTTCCTTAGGAGCCTTCTGATTGTAAGGATTAAGTACCCTGGACTGACAACACACAGGGATCCATTAATCCCATCCTTGATTAAGCATCTGGAATCCAAGTCCTGTAACCATCTCACCCCCCTACTGCTCTGCATCCCTTCAGCACCTGCCTCTTTGAAGTGGTGGGGGTTTTTTTGATTTACAGCAGGAGTGAGGAAGGTGGATGGACACACAGCAGCCGCTTGTGGACGCCTCAGTGCTTCCCAGGAGAGCTTCTTGCATCCACTGGACTCAAGTGCTTCATCTCTTCACCCCAAATCCCCTGGGATTTGTGCACGTGGACACGAGTGAAGCAGAGGTGCCGGCCAGCCTTACCTTGAGTGGTTTATGACCGTGTGGTTTGTGCCCATCGCTCCTCCCTGAGGGTCTCTGGTTCACCACCGTCAGCAAGTGCCGCTGGTGGACTAAGGCCTCCTTGAACTCCTCCTCAGTTTTGGTCTCCAGGAGCTTCTGCCGAAAGGTGATGTCGGAAAACATCGTGGCAAAGGTCCTGCCCACTTCTGTGGCCGTTTTGGTACTTTTCTGAGCAGAAGAAAGTGGAAAATAGGAGACAGAAAAAGCATTTGTAAAGCGATTTTTCTTTCACTTCTGAAAGATAAACCCACGGGGCTCCATCTGAAGAGGAACCCGCCTGGCTTCCAGGATCCCAGAGACACCTGAGGGAGAAGGTGAGGAACACTGGAAGATGCTGCAGATGAAATCATCAACCACAGCAGAACCTTGTGAAGCACCACCATAAATGTCCTGACCAGAAGCACTGGTTGACCGGTTTTACTTGATCAACTTCCCGGGACTCGATCCAAAGCTGAATCATGCTGAGCATGGATTTCATCCCTGGTTTCTCCTCAGGGTGCTAAGAATAGACAGATCAAAGTCTTTGCTATCTCACAGCACCTCAGCATTACTGCTGCTGGGGTGGAGAGGTGCTGTAAGTCAAGGTTCCAGCATGTACAAGCGTCCTGATGTCTTTATCTGAAAGACTGAGATTACTGTGCTCACCTGCTTCATCAGATCCCTATTTCCTGGGCATTAAAACTCAGCTCAGTTGGTCACTCTGGGGTAATTCTGGCAGCACAAGTGGAGATTTAGAGCTCACAGCTACAGCAAGTACTGGCACAGAGGGAGGGATGGGGAAGGTGCAGCTGAGCTCACATACAAGCAGCACTTGTCCATCTTCACTGAGTATTTGGAAGGGACGGGAAATTTCCAAACCCTTGAGGAAAAAGTGTCTATTTGTGGGCTTGAACATTTCTGTGAACCACAGGCCTGATCTCTGAGGGTGCAACTTCAAACAGAATCCAAGCCTGTTTTCCTATGGCTTCAAAGCACCTTGGATATTGGATACAAAGGGAACAGCAGAGGAGACTGAGCTCCCCATCCCTGCACAAACCCACCAAACCCGAGCTCTGCAAACCCTGATCTGCCCACCTGCTCACACCACTGTGGTCAGGCCAGATAAGACACTTACCAGGGCAAAGTTACACAGAACCAGAGCTCATTAAAAAAGCTCCTTTTGAAGCATAGTTTTAACCCACCCACCTTTGCTACTCTCCACACTCATCACTCAGCAGCTCCTAAAGACACCCAAACAAACCCCCCTCCTTTGGGCAGCCTCCAAGCTCCTCACACTGCTGTGAAAAGCAGCAGGGAGCATATGTGATTGATCTGAACTGCTTCTCATGATTCATAACACAACAGATGAACGGTTTCTTCATGAACACAATCAAATATCTCAGTGTGGCTTGATGCAGAGGCACAGACACGTGGGTGGCACCGAGTTGGTCCCAAAATCATCACTAATGTTGTGCTTCTTCCATCACTCACATCACCCTCTTCTCCATTTGCCCAGAGAAGCTGTGGCTGCCCCATCCCTGGAAGTGTCCAAGGCCAGGCTGGACGGGGCTTGGAGCAACCTGGGCGAGTGGAAGGTGTCCCTGCCCATGGCAGGGGGTGCAATGAAATTGTCTTTAGGATCCCTTCTGACCCAAACCATTCTAGGATTCCACTGCCATCCCCTCCATCACGAGTAAAGTCCCTTCCGACACACCTGCTAGGATATGTATGTTCCATTTAAGTTTCTAGGGAAAGGTTTGGATTTAAGGGAAGGATTTGCTCTGGGACTACTCGGTTTTAGGGTTTGCAAGCCTGGTCCTTTCAGATTGAACCATCCCTGTGATTTGCCATCACTGGGGAGGCTTCCCCTTTCACCCCTGAGCAGCAGCGAGCCTTGGGCTGGAGGCCGCAAGGATTGCTTCAAGATTCCCAGAGCTGTCCCTGTTCTTTGCTTTCCCATGGAGATGACTGAACCATTTAGAGGAAGAGCACAGATATCTGCAAGAAAACTCAAGTTTTTCCATCCTCCATATTAAAAAGGCCAAAGATCTGGACTGTCAGCACAACAGATGCCCATGTTCTGGGCTTTTATTTCCCCCCTTCCCCGTTTAATCCGTCGCTGTCGGCAGGTTAATTATTTTAACTGCTGCACCAGAAATGCGCACTTGGAGCTGGCTGCATCACCTCATCTCAAATAAAAAGCATATTGGCAGCTGCAGCCCTGCTTGGCCTCCGCTCCCTTTCCTTCATTTGAGGCTGTCCATTGGAACTGCAAAGGTTCAGGCTCCCAGCGGATGTGGAGCCGTTTGCCGGGTGCTTCACATGGAGATAACGAGGCCATACAATGAGGGACAGATCCCTGCAATCCCACACGGGTCCAGCTGTTTGCCTCCTGCTTTTCCCAAGGAACAGCAATATGTTTTCAGCCTGCTGGCTTCGAGGTCTATGCCAAAAGCATTGAGTTGGGAAGGATGGGCCAGAAATCCTGGGGAAGGAGGAAACACCAGTATTTCCATTTAAACAAGGCTGGGAGGAGACAGACGGGCCAGACCAGCAGGTCCCAAGGTCACACTGATAGCATTGGAGAGCAGGAAGTTGAATCAGGATACATCCTGTCCCAGAAAAGGTCTCCAGCCTCTCCAGCACCTCCCAGAAGCACAGATTCGGTAGCCCCAGGGTATAGAGAGCCAGATCAAGTGTGAAAAGGTCTTGAGCTTTGAACCATTTGGCCATCAGCTGCAAGAACACCCCATCTTGGTCAAGCCAGTGCTTTCTAGGAAGACAGGATGGTGATCCCCAATTAGCCTTGATGATATTGGAGTTGGATGATCCTTGTGCGTCTCTTCCAACTCAGGATATTCCATGAGTGGAGTAAATGTGTTCAGTGAGCCGTTTGTTGGCCTTGTCTACACCGAAGAACCAGCAAGGACACCTGAGCAAGCTTCAACCTTAAAGTTTCAAGTGCCAAAAGCTATGAAAACAGATCCCAAAGGACTTCAGGGACACTTTACAAGCATCTCAGCATCCAAACAGTCTCATTCCTACAGCAGAGCCCAAAACCAGTCATCTGCCTCTCGGTTACATTACCCAGAGCTGCTGCCTGGGGATAACTGGGAGCCCCACCAAGGGAGTTTGCTGGGAAATAACCCAGTGGATCACCAGCTGTAGAATCACAAGAGCCTTTCACAAACAGGGCTTTAACCAGGAGCAGCATTTCTTAGCTCTAAGAACAGCAGCTGAAGTGGTAAAGCTGGAGGGGGGAAGCTGTGGAGTGACAAAGGCACCACAGGTGTGTATGGGGACCGCAGACACACTGGACCTGTGTTCTCCTCCCCATCAGGCTACAAGGCCAGGAGACGAGGACACAGCTGACAAATCCACCCCTCAGGAGAGTATAAATCATCTTGATGACTGCTGAGAAGATCTCAGGCCTTTTCACATCCCCTTTTAAAAGTAGTAGTTATTAACCCTAGGAGGAGACCAAGGGAAAACCATCTCGGGAGGACCCGACACTCACCATTTTCGGAGGAGCCAGGACCAGTATCACAAATCTCACTTCGCAGGAGTTTTCACCCCAATTCTGAGGCCTCTCCAGGCGGCTGATGCAAACGTGACGTCGCTGAAGGGACTTTATAGTGCAACTGTGAGGGAAGAGGGAATTATTAAGACTTGGGTTGTGGTGCCAAGGTCTGCTCTCCCCCGGTGCAGGAGCTTCACAAACACACATTTCAACTCTGAGAAACACAAGATGCTCTCGGTCGTAAAAGAGTCCCTTCTGAAGTCTTAAAAAGTATTTTTAAGTTACTACTACCCAATTCTGCTGGTTTGTTTTTTTTTTTTTTTCTGTAGAATTTGACATCCATGTTTCTACGGGAAATAACTTCCACAATCTGAAGGTTTATTCTCTACCTCTTCCTCCACCTGCTTTCTAACAGCCAAGACACCAAATGACAGAGTACAACACACGTAGTATTTGCAGAGCTACAGAAGCTTCTGCAAGAAAAACCTCTTATTAAAAAACATTACTGGAAAGCAGATTACACTTCATTTCACCTGATTTCCCAAAGTGCTTCTGGAAACCTCAAGGCAAGGTGCCAAACCAATATATTTCCATTTTGCCTTGGGCAAAGATCTCTGCTGTAATGGCTTTCCCCATTTGCTCCCAGCTGTTATTTTTCTCCCCCTTTCTGGTGCACATGTGCTACACCAACCAAGCTGACCTCCTTGCTCGAGATCCACAGAGGCCGCAGCAGGCAGAATTCCTGCTCCCAGGGAAATCCACGGCTGCAATCCAGCCCTGCTGGGGATGGGGTGGCTGTTTGACTCCCCAGACAAAGACCAGCAACAAGCCGTTTGAAATAAACACAGGGATCACCTCTGGAGGCCATGAAGACCAGGTCTGCCTCCACCCTGGGATGTTTAAACAGAGGTGGGACCTCGTTAGTTGTCATTTTTCCTGCTGGGAAACTCTGGGGCTTGGTGCAGTTGCAGGAGGTGGATAATTCTGGCCTGGACTGCAGCTCTCCTGTTGCCTTTAAAGCCTCCTACTCCTTTCTCAACCCTCCTGAAAAGCACTGGTGAAATATGTACACAGGGTTTGCCTCCTGACACTGGAAAAGATATGGAAGTGTTCTCCTACCTCACAGTGATTCCCCCCCCCATCCTTTTTTTTTTTTTTTCCTGGTTCAAAGTTATTTCAGCTGCTTGCTCCCTTTTTATTGATCCAAAAAGCACCTATTGTGGTCCTGTGATAGGATTTATTTCTCCTTCAAGTTCTCATCCATAATTCCAGCCCATTTCATTCCTTTTAACATGCATTCCCACAGCCATTGGCTGTTCCACGACCGGCTCCTGAAGACCTCTGGCTGGAAATGCACTGGTCAGGAGAACACTGTATTTTCTATCAAGTTCTTCATAATTTGCATTCAAAAATAATCACTCCACTGAGTATTTTCTGACGGAGTTTGACTTCCTGATCACGGATTGGAAGCAGCCTACTCGTATAAATTAATCTGACAAAGGGACTTGTCTGAGAGCAACCAAACAGCTTAATTAGAACAATACAGGTCATGAGAAAGATGACACTTTCATTTATTTCCTCCACCACAGCCCCTTGTGTCCTTTTTCTACTCAAATCAGCTCTGGAAGAGACAAATCTCCAGGCAGGTCCAAAAGTGAGGAATAAATACCTTCCAAAGTAATTGAAAATAGAGTGCAAGTTCTCTCCCGGACTAAACCAACAGACTGGATCTGCAACAATCCCTGTCCTTCCTCCCAAGGGATCAAAGGAACACAGACAACACTTGTTTTCATCACCAAATCAAAGCCCTTGGTTGCAATCCAGCTGTGGCTGGAAGGCAGACAATTCTCTTTGCGTTACACTTCAACAAGCCAAGGGGGAAGACACAAACTCCGGCACCCAGACCAACTGGAGAACCTTCAAGTGGGTCCAACACCTTCAGTTCTCTCACCTTCACCCACCTGGTCACCAACAGCGAATGGCTAATGCACCATCAGCAAAAGTGACCCTGATTTTGAGCTCCCTTCTCAGCATTTTCAAACCTCGGCTGCTGAGCTCATTGATTTGTTTTGAAAAGGAAGGTTCTCCTGGGCATTTTGAACATGAACATCATTCTACCACAGAGATGGCCAAGGCAGGGATCACCTGCCTGTGGCTCACAGGGCTGTGCTCACACTTCCCAGACATCATCCCTTCCCTACCATGCCCACCAGGCAGGACCTGACCTAGCAAGAAACTACTGGACTACAAAGCTATTTGGAAAAACCTACTATAAAGTGCAATAATTAAGCAAGCCACATGTTCTCCTGTAGTTAAGCTTTCTCCCTGAAGTGACAGGGTTATGGTTTTAGCTCCAGGAACTCGTCTCCAGGACCATGATTTCCAGAGACAAGCATTTTGCCAACGGTGCCGCTCCACAGGGTTACAAACCCCTTCAGCTCAAGAGCTTCTTGAGCATGGAGGGGAAAACTTGACTAAAAGGCTGTTCTTTGTTACTGAAGGGTTTTCAAATACAGGCTAATTCTCCTGGCAGCCACACCAAAATCTGGTGTTTTCTTAACTTGAGGGACTGGGAAAGCACGGGAGCAGCAGTTCTGGAAGATTCAGCAACTCTGAGCACATTTACAAGACACCAAGGAAAACACTATCACTATTAACCATTTTTATCTGAAGCAATTTTATCCACAGGGCTGGAGTCTGAGGCCTCTCACACCTGTGAGAGTTCCTCCCAACTCTTCTGTAAAGAGCTCTTTTGACACTGACACTGCACCTAAATCCCAGGACCACACCAGTAAAGCTGAGGCTGGGCCACTGAAGAATTTTTCCAGCCTAGAAGGGTCAATGTACACACCCATTTAGGTCAATTAACACCTTCACAAATCAAGCTGGAGTTAATTTAGCAAGGGAAAACCAGATTAAAAACAGTTTTAAGCAGGTGCTGCAGAGAAGGTGGGATGCCCCTGAGCCTTTCTGCCTTTGTGCTGAATACAACCTCATCTGCACTGGGTCTGGGCTCCCTGTTATATCTATTTATTTGGGAGGGGGAAAAAGAGGTGTCTCAGCATTTTCAGTGCAAGGTCAAGTCAGTTCTGCACCACTCTCAAGCTTTTCTTCAAATTTAAGCCATTTTTTAGCTGACTCAAATCCTATTCCTTGATGTAGCACTTACAGATCCCACTTTTGATTCTGGAATCCAAATGTAAATATAATACAAACCAAAAGCGCAGTACCTACTAGACTTGTGCAAATATTTGTAAAGGGCAAAAAGAAGAA
>VXAY01004922.1:207348-236250 GCA_013399855.1 Oxyruncus cristatus | reverse complement strand
GGGGGAATCTGAAGGGTGAACAGCCTTCCCAAAAAAAACTGAGAACTAGCAAGATATTTTCAGCTGACTCTAAACCAAGTCTGGTTTGGCCGAAGCCTCCGAAGTTCCTTTTGGGTTTGAGTTGAGCTACATTTGATTCTCCCCTGCTTTGGCCAGAAAGCTGAAAAAAAATTAAAAAAAAAAAAATCTATTTTTCACCCGGGATTAGTCACACAAGGAAATGCTGGACTGTGATTTAATGAGATGCCAGGTTGAGTTCTCAGCAGTTTTATCTTGATCCTCCAATAATTGAGCTCATAAAAAGGGCATTTAAATTACAGCACCAATTCTGCTTTGCCCTCCTCTCCGCATCCGGCGGAGTGTGGCTCTGGGATGGTGAGAACTGGCAACAATCCCCCAAAATCCCAGATCCAACGAGTCCCACGTGCCCCAGGTCTGCCCCACACCCAAGATTTTATCAGAGTAATAACACATTTCTCAACCAAATCATACAAAGGGTCAAACTATGGAGACCTAAGAGAAACAGAAACCCTCTTTAAACGGGGCAAGAAAGGAAGTTAATTCAGAAACAAATTATCCCTTGCAGTATGAAAAAGTGCCCAGCAGAGGTAATCAGCCAGCCAGGCTTTTCCTGTCCCCACACAGAACAACAATGACACTTCTTGTTCTCGCCCCCTGCAAATAAATCTTCCTCCACGGAGCAGCTCCAGGCACAAGCCTTCAGAATCCAGACTTTGGAAGTGAGGGATGAAGCTGTGCCCAGCCAGCTCACCCACAGCTTGGCACGGCCTCGTTTCAGCCACAAGCTGGATGAGGTTTTGGACTGGTAAAAATCCACTTTTTGCTGGGCTCCAGGAAGACTCATCCCCCTTCTGGAAGTTCATCCCTCCAGGGGGAAGTATCTCCTACAGGTCAGTGTGTGTTGGGAACTACTTTTCATCACACAGCACCTGCAAGAGCTTCAGTTCTTCTACCCAGACAGGCTGGAGAGTCCCACCCAGACAGGCTGGAGAGTCCCTAAAAAGAACATTAATTGGTTCTCTGAACTCAAACACTTGGCAGGTGATGGATGTGGTACTTGGGGACACAATCCATCTTTCTCCTTCAGGATCCAAATTCCTAAAGGTAGGGTTTGAATCTGAGACTTTGTTTTCATACAACAGCACCTGCAAGAGCTCCAGCTCTCCAGCATCACCTGGGACAACCCAATACAAGGGTGGAGAGGCCCTAAAAAGAACATTAATTGGTTCTCTGAACTTAAACACTTGGCAGGTGATGGATGTGGCACTTGGGGACACGGTTTAGTTGTGAACATGGTGGTGTTGGCTGGACTTGATGATCTTACAGGTCTCTCCCAACCTTAATGATTCTATAAGGAGACATCTCCCTGTGAACACCCTGCAGGCACTGGAACAATCCATCTTTCTCCTCAAGGATCCACATTCCTAATGCAAGGTTTGAATTTGAGACTTTCTTTTCAAACAACAACAGCACTTGCAAGAGCTTCATCTCTCCAGCATAATCTGGGAAAACCCAACCAGAGCGGAGAGGCCCTAAAAAGAAAATTCTTGGATCTCTTGACTCAAAAGAACACTTGGCAGATGATGGATGTGGCACCTGGGGACACAGTTTAATGATGAACACAGTGGTGCTGGTTGGACTTGATGATCCTACAGGTCTTTCCCAACCTTAAAGATTCTACAAGGATACATCTCCTCCCTGTGAACACCCTGCAGGCACTGGAACAATCCATCTTTGTCCTTCAGGACCCAAATTCCTACTGCAGGACTTGAATTTGAGACTTTCTTTTCATACAACAAACAGCACTTGCAAGAGCTTCATCTCTCCAGCATAATCTGGGAAAACCCAACCAGGGTGGAGAGGCCCTTAAAAGAAAATTATGCAGTTCTCTGAGCCCCAAGAACACTTGAGAGATGAAGCTTGTAAATTCTGGAGAAGAGGCTCTTGTTTACAAGGTTCTGAAGCTTGTAATCATTCCTCTAAAGGAAAATATTTGTTTTAAAGAATTGAACTGTTTAATTTCCCCATTTTGCCCTTTAAAAGAAGAGGATCATGTGAGGAATACACAGTAACTGAAGCTTCTCTATAGGAAATCCATTCCACAGATAAATCAGAAGCAACATGACTTTTCTGTAGACACACAGATCCCTGGAAAAATCCTTAAAACACACGAAATAGGCTTTGCATTATCTCTGCTGAGAGACACATCGGTAACACCTGCCACACAAGCATCAGTTACACGTTAAATCTGGAATTTACTACTCAAATTGGACTCTTCTTGAGCAGCTTGTTATCCCACATAATCTCACAATACCCATTTCTGAAAGGCTACCTGGCTTTTTCCAAGTTCAACTCCCCCCAGGAATCACTGCCAGGACACCACAACATCAGAGCAAGAAATTCTGTATCAATGCAGAGCACACAAACCACTAAACCACTCTCTGCTTGCAGAGAGGCTTTTTCTCCCCAGTCCCTCTGTTCTGCCTGTTAAAAGAGCTTTAGCAAATCAGTTTAATGCACTGGAAATAAGTCCTTCACCAATCCCTGTGCCTTATCCACCCAGCCAAAGGAAAGGGTGCTCCAACTGCTCAACCCAGACTCCGAAGCAGCTTGCTTGCACATCTTCCTAAGGATTCAGCTTTGAAAATAAGCAATTACATCCATCTCCTGGCAAGGAGAATATAGCCTGGAAGCTGTGATGCCTGGGAGTTCCAACTCAGCTCAGGGAGCATTTGCTCCATAACCCCTCCTTGGAGGACCCCAGGGACAGAGATCCACCAGCACCCAGTTAACTTTTACATCTGGGATCCTTCACTCCAAAGGAAAACATTAAAACTTAGGCCTTTTCACCTCCGTATTTCAGCAGTGGAAGAAGGAAATGGGTGCGATGGGACTTGGCTTGTGATAAAAGAGTCACTTTTTCAAATTCCCCTCGGTCAAGGAGGGTTTCCTTGGGCTTTTTGAGCCACAGAACCGGGGAACACCAAAATCAGTGGCTCTCGCAGGAGTTTCTTCCCCACCCTTCTCAAGCCAGACACGCAAAGCATCCAAGTTTACCCCTCCACGCTCTGGATCAAGGCATTGCTGGGTGACTCTTGGGGAATTCTGAGCTCCTTCCTGGCAGCGCCTCTACCTGGTTCAGTCATTTCATGGAGGGGCATCAAAGAATCCCCCAGAGGTCCCACCAACAACTGAGCTTCCCCATGGCTAAATAACCAAGGCAAACAGGTCGGCATCCCCCATTCTGGGACAGGACCTCATCCCAGGTTCTCCAATGAAACGACCAGCAGCAGCTTCACAGCTAAGCAGCAGGAGATCTCCATCCCAGTCTGTGCCTTCCTGTTCCGGCAAATGTTACGAAGAGGAGCGAAAAAGGAGTTGTGCCCATGGTTTCTGGGGTATGAGAGCACTTCCTGGCCTGAGGAAGCTCACCTGTAACTCTAAATATTTGCTTTCTAGTTAGAAAGTCACCACAGACACAAATACGTGGTGATTCTTCAACCTTCATTCCTCCAGAGCTGAACCCTTCTGATCACTGGGGCAACGCAGGGCTCTGCCACTCCCAGCTCTCATTTTAATGGAAGGAGCTCAAGGTTTCCGTAAGTTTTACGGATCCTGGGATGCCTTCAGCAAGATCAGGTTTGGGGCATTCTGGACTAAACCACCCCTAAAGCCTACTGTAAATGAGAAGACACTTTTCCTGGATTTGAGGGGGACATTCAAACCTTGAGATCCTCGATTTCCTGAGGGTCTGTTCTGCCATGAGGATAAAGCCCAGATCCATGTGGTACATCTGGCCTTGCTGGAGCCTCCCTAGACTTGAAACCATCAGCAAAGCACCCATTCCAACAGAAGCAGAACAGCTGTTTCAACCCCACATTTTCCCCACTGAGGATAAGCCAGAAAAGAAAGAACAGCCTCCTTTTTCCAGCACAGGAGAGAGGGAAACCTGCTTTTATCTCCAGGTTCTGCACAACTCAGCAAAAATCCTACACAAAAAGTTCTTTCTCACTCCAAGCTCATCTCAGCTGTAATTTCCCCCCATAATCAATGCAGAAGCAACACCACCCAAACCACGTCTCTGAGCTGCTCTTCCTCATTAATAAAATCCCACCATGACACTCTAATTTACCTCATCCACTAGGAGTAAAATGTTGGTTAAGGTGCACAAACCCAGCAGTGCTGACTTAAAATTTAGCAAAGAGTACAGACTCAATGCAAGGATAAAGAAGAGCAGATATCTTAAAGGTCCCTCCCGCTCATATGGAATTTTTTTTTTTTTCAGTCAACAAATTCTTTTTACTTCAGAGGTTTGGAAGTTGTTTTGCAATCTGACTTCAGGAAAAATGCAAGATCTAAAAATATGGTTCACAATCTGTTGCACAATTGCTCCAGCAGAAATACAGTGCAACAATTAGATAATTATAGTTAATAACTCGTCACTGCTTTCCCACCACTTTCTTCTCCCTCTTCAGAGCAACAAAAGGAAGAAACAAGGAAAGTTTTGCACAAGACACCTTCGGGCTGTGAGCTTGTTTTCTCACATCATCTCTTGTCTTGGAAGCCAGGATTACTCACATGGATGTACTTAAAGCTTTGGCTCCCTTTCCACAAGAGGCTGAACCCACCCTTTCCAGTCTCATGTAATGTAACCACAGCCTTTGTATCAAGACCTCCAGAATGCCTTGTCATTAAGTCAACACTCTCCAAACCCCTCCAACAGAGCTGTGTCACATCCCACAGTAGAAAATTCCACCCTCTACAACATCCTCTACAGTAGGACGTTCATATCCTTATTGCTGCTACGCTCCCTATGGCATCCAAAGTGGAGAAAACTGCTCAGAAGTCCTCCTGGCTGAGGGCATTTTACTGTATAAACTCATTTTCTTTGTGCAAGCTGCTTTGTACATGCCTGGTGTAAAAGCAGAGCCCATGGAGCACAGGCACCATCCAGTTCATCACTTATTTCACAGGACACAGCCCTGACATGGAACTGTTTCTTTTCCACATTGAGATCACATCCTTCTCTTTCATAAGAGATTAAAAACAACGGTGCAGGTTTTTTTTCCTTATTTGTTGGTGTTGTTTTGTTTGTTGCTTTTTAGCCTTTTTTTTTTTTTAAGTCATCTATTTCCAAGGCAAAATCCTCCCCATTTTTCCCAGCCATAAGCGAAGGGCAGAGGAAGAACTGCCAGTGGAAGGAAAGCTATTGTGACAGTCGTCCCAGCAAACTGGCTGTGAAGGCTCAAACATGTGCCTGCCTTTAGGCACCTATCCAACATATCCCTAGTCACTTCTCTGGGAATTACCACATTTCTCGACAACTTGACTTGGGCTCTGCATATGCATAAAGCAAGAGAGACAGAGTGAAAATGGCACTGCCAGGGTTGGCTCAGTGAGTCAGGTCCCGGCTTGTCCTCTGTGGAAGGCCAGTCTGGCTCACCCCACATGCCTGACTTGGAGACAATGACTTCAAAAACCCAGCTTTGGTCAAGTGGAAGAAGCTGGGGAGAGGCCACCACGCCTCATAAATCCCAGGTGACAGGGCCCTCACTGTCCTAAGGGCCCGCTCCAACGTTTAACAGTGTTGACAATTAATCAGCCTCTGAATTAATTGTCAGACAAAGTAATCAGTGTCTAAAGAGAGTGGAATGTCTGACTTCAATTTTCAGTCACAAAGTTTAGATGTTTCCATCAAAGGACCTCAGAAATCTTTCGGTACAAGCTCCCAGACTTTGGCAGGCAAAGCATTCCATGAAGCAGTTTGCCTGTCCCTTTGAGAAGCTCCTTTATTAGCCTTTCTCAGTAATTAGCATTTTGTGGCTCATTTTTCAGCATTCTTAGCTTGTTAACACCAGATTTCTATAGCAGCCAAGAGCTTAGTGCCCTGGAGAGACTGTGGTCACCTCTGCCCAGGTTGATTTGCAAAGAGGAACAGCCTTATGTTGAAACTGGGATCCCACTGTAAACTGTATTGTTTAGGGTAACTTAAACACCTCGATGTTTTTTCTGATTCACATCTCATATCAACTTTATTATAACCACTCTTTCCCCCTGCAGAAAGACACTGCAAGACAACGTGCCATCATTCAACCCCTGGATGGATGGAAAAGGCATCACCACCTTAACACAAAGAGGCACATTCTGAACCTCTTATTCTTCCCAAAAGCAGACAAATGCACAAGTTTTGGGCAGCCAGTGGATTTTGGTCATCCAGCCCAGGTACTTACATGATACAGAGCCAGGACTGCTGATACTGCACCCCCGTGACTGTCGCTGTGACCCCTTGGATTGTATCTGACAAGAGGTGAACTAGGAAAAGAAGAGAGGGAAGTGTTACAGGCTGTCCAGGCTTGGTTTGAAACTGTAAATAACATCTCTTTTCCAAATGGAAGGACTAATCCCAAGCATTCCTATCTGCACAGTGGATTTAGGCCGGGGTGGGGGGGTGCAGGGCTGACAGAGAAGAGATGGAAACATTTGTCCTGCTGCTATTGAATTCTGTCCCTAAGCTTTCCACAGCTTGGAAAGGAAGCTGCTTTCTCCTCCCAGCATCACCCTACTGCAGTATTAGGTTATTAGATAAGCATTATCCAACACACACACAGAGACAGGACTGGAAGAGGCATGGCCTTCCCAATCCCCTGCCCTCTCTCCCCCTCTTCCCAACTACTGCTCTCACACTATTTCATGGCACTACTTACATTTTCCTTTATTGGCAGAAAGCCTAAATTAAAGACTCTAAATGCGAAGCTCTAGGACAGGTAGCAAGAAGTAACCAAAGCATGAACATGCTTACTACATGCTCAGGACTCGACATATCTGTTAAACAAATTCACTCAGGCTGTGACAGTTACATTTGAGGTGCGATGTACATGTTTGTTTATTCATTCCTGTTGACTCTGAAACATCATGGGTGCCTACAGAGAAACAATGCTCAGTTAAGCTTCTTCACATCTTGGGCTAAAAGGCAGCTATGTTTTAGACTACACTACGACATTTGCTGACAGTTTAAGGTGACACAGGAGCCAACAACCTTGGCCGGGGATGCCCTGGGTGAGTTTCTGGAGGGAAACAAAAGTCTTTTGTCTCCTCCAGTGGGCTGGGAGCAACACAAAGGCTCAACCCTCCCCAGAGGCTCATCCAGAGCAGGCAAAATTCCCCAGCCTGCGTGAATTCTGGTGGAGAATCACAAGGCAAAGGAGCCATTTCTGAAGAGACACCAGCAAGTGTCTCTTGGCTGAAGACAAGCACACCCAAAGGGTCCACACAGACAAGACGCTCTGGTGCTGTGGACTTCTCACCCCAGAGAACACCACAATGGGTCATCTGAATGAAGCAGGGGGCAGGACTCCACCAAAACACAAAAACCCTGGAGACGTGAGACCCTGAGTGACATGGAGAGATCAACCCACAGTGTCACATGCAACATGCAAGCCTGGGAGGGTTCAACACCAAAGTGGAAAGGATGGCAAACCACCAGCAGCCCACCAGCAGAAGGAAATCAAGGGCTCATTACCGTTCCCTTCCCGCGGGGTCCCTGAATCTGTGAATAAAGTGCTCATGATTTTTTCAAAGTTGCAGCTCGGCTCCATGTTTTCGGGATCCTCCGCAAAGTGTCTCAGCATCTCCCGGAGAACATCGTCCAAGGACGTGGCTGTTTCATCCAGGATGATGCTGGCTCTGGCCAGGAACCCATCCAGGTCTCGTTGGGCTCTGACTTCCTCCTCAAAATTCTTTAATTTCAGGTACTGTGTTAAGGAAAGATCAGAGATTAGACGTTGTTCTTCACGAGCAGTTCACGTTACACAATGAGTTTTATGCATTAATGAGTTTTATGCATTAATGCACTGAAGGTTAGCATTTTCAAGGCTCCTCTTAACAGAAGGCCCATGAGTGAATGCCCAGCTGCCATTTATACCCAGACATAAAAAGCAGATAAAAAAAAAAGTGGTTTTTTTTTTTCCTGCCTAGGATAAAGCATGTAAGTTTGCCTAAAAGCAGAAATGCTTGAGGTAGCATTTAAAATCCTCTGTAGGTTTAAATAATTCAAGAATTTTCAAGAAACCTGGGAAAGATATTTGGGAGAAATGGACTCCAAACTCAGCAGCATGAAAAATTACTAGTATGAATCTCGAACTGGGAACCATCTGACCCCAGTGCTCCCAGTTAGGGAGCCTGAAGAGGGAGGTGGGGAATGCCATCCAGTCCATCACCTTCTTTTTAACACTTCCTAAACTGCTGCTGTTCCCATTCCCAAGGAAGCTTTCTTCCTCTGTGCATAACATTTCACTTTGAATCAATATAAATAGAATAAAAAGATGGCAGACAGAGGCTGAAACTGTCCCAGCTCTCTGCTGGTTCCTTCTGCTGTCCCAGACTCGTGTGCCTGGAGATGGGAGACACAAACATGGTGTATTTTGGAACCTCAACTCCTTTCTGTACTTGTCAGCTGTGAAGTTCATTAATTGAGTAATCATATTTTAAATGCATCATTCCCACTGCACATCCATGGAATTCCACACACACAGCAATGGTCAGGAAGGAGTGCTGGTCCTGTCCTCTCCTTCAACAGCTTCAGATTGAGCGAGGAAACGGGAACTGCACTTTGTTACACAGATCTTCCTTCTGATGGGAAAGCAGCCAGGCTTGAATCCACGATGCTGGGAACCAGATTGTCAAGATACATTTAAACCCTCGGTTCTCTTTAAGCTCAGCAAGAATCGAGCTCTGAATTGCTGTCACAAATCTGACACCCAGCTGCCTCTCCAGCCAGGACCGTGGCACACTGTCCCCCCCAAGGTACAGGCCCATCCCAGAGCCTGACTCATGGATCCCCTCCTTCCAGGCACACTCTCCCTACCTTTTCCATTTATAGCCTAGACGCAGGGGGGAAAAAAAAATGCTGCCATCTCCCTAATTACTGTAATTATCACGGCAACTATCAAGTTGTCAGTACACATCCATCGCAATTAGCACTGTTTTACTTTGCATCAATCACTCCTTACACAGCATTTGAGAGGGAGGATTCTCTGAAGGATTTCAGCTCCCACCCCCCCGAGGCTCTGTAACCATCTGCTCGTCGGAGAGGAGACAGTGACACAGCTATAACTCCACCTAAGAGGTGCAAGCAGTGAGCCTGTCTCAAATTATCACCGCAAGAAAGCAGATTAAAGCACCCATCACCATCTCTGTGACACAGGTGTTCACGGGGGCACCACAGGACCAGCAAGCACCTCTCAAAACCAACTCGTTTCAGCCTCTCCGGGCAGAGCCCAACCCAGGAGGCAATTTCTGGGCCCAATGACCTGGACAGGATTTCACAGCGTGGATGGAAGGGGCACCCGTGGAGGTGTGAGGAAGGCTGAGGGCATCAGGAGCGAAGCTGAAGAGTGGAAGGAGAAAGTTGAGGGACAGCTGAGGGACAGGAAGAATTAGTCAAAGGCATTCACGTGGGTTATCTGCCCACATCATCTCAATCAACACCGATCCTGCAGCGAGCTGTGCATGACAGCACCATCAGTAGCTTACTGCAATTGATAAGGATTCAGCTCCAGCTCTGCCACAGACTTCAGGCAATGCCTTGGGAAAGTAATTTTCCATGCCTCAGTCCTGTTTGATTCCCCTGCTCCTGGTCCTTATAGGAAATAGAGACACTATCCCTCCTTCTTATCATTCCCATAACAAGATACCATGGAATCACAGCATGCTTTGGATTGAAAGGGTCCTCAAAGATCATCTTGTTCCCACCCTCTGCCATGAGCAGGGACACCTTCCACTAGCCCAGGTTGCTCCAAGCCCTGTCCAACCTGGCCTTGGACACTTCCAAGGATCCAGGGGCAGCCACAGCTTCTCTGGGCAACCTTGTGCCAGGGCCTCCCCACCCTCAGCCAAGAACCCCTTCCTAACACCCAACCTAAACCTTCCCTCTTTCAGCTTAAAGAGGGTTTTGCACATTAAACATCACAAGGCAAGTAGCCAGTGTGAAAGGACAGAAATCCATCACTCCCTAAGACACCCCAAAATCAAATCGGAGGAAGCAGTGGCACAGCGAAGCCTCTGCAACAGCTCAGACAGAACTGTTCCAGTCAGGACACCCGCTGGTTTCAGGAGAGATTAATGATTGCTCCTTCACTAATATTTTTAGCCAGATAGTCAAGTCACACCAGGATACCTGATGCTGGAAACTCGATGCTGGAAACTGCTCAGTGAGAAACCCAAGCCAGCTACCCAATCTCCAGTTTAATGACATCAGGTAGCCTTGATTGCAAGGCTGTACTGTGGCAGGAACAGAGGCTCTTGTTCCAAAAAAAAGGGGGACAACACCAAAACAGCCTCCCCTGACTTCAGGCAGGTCTCCTGGCCTAAGTTGCACACTCTAACTCATCAACAAGGGCCAAAATACATGAACTTTCCTGCCTGGCTCCTCTGGAGAACACCTCCACTTACAGCCACCACAATAACCTCACAAGGAGGGCTGTCCAAAAAGCATGTTCTCCTGAGCAAAGACCCACTGCTGCCACAGTCCCTCAGACCGATGCCCTGAAAAACATACCATGATGATGATTAAATAGTTCAAACCATGTCAAGGAGCTTCTCCTTTTTTATGCCAAGTTGTCCAGAGAGCAACTTGCCCAAGGCCCAGATTGACCTTCCAGCACTTCTGAAGTGACCCAAGAACCACAGGAACCCACCAGAGACAGGGACAACACACAGGGAAGCACCTCCAGATAAAGCTTCTGTCCCAACCACTTTTGTGCTGGTGATTCCCCCTTCTCAGACACTTGGAAGCATCTCCTCCATGAGTCAGGTCTCAATTTCCTTTGCATTTGAAGCACAAAATTTCCACTCATCCTCCCTGGAGGCAAAATCTGGCAATAGTATCTTTTCTCAAGCCCTCCTAAAAGCCCTCTGGTATTTGTGGCTCAACAGCAAGTTAAAATGCTCAGGCACGAACCATAGGCCAGAAAAAGCAGGAATCCTACAGCTCTGAGAAGGAAAAACAAAATAGAAGAGACACTTGTGTTGGCAGTTCCCAACTATTTCTTATCAGAGGCAGATCCTGCATTTGGGCTTAGAATTTGCACTTTAAGTGATTAAGTTCTTAGGTTACTTTCAGTCAAGTGGATACAACTGAGAACTTTGGCACCAGTTTTAGACAAGACAAATTATTGACCAAGACATTTCCATTCCTGAGTATGGAACAGCTCAGTTCAACGTCTATGATTCTGTATCAAACAACGTTTAATTTTTTTTTGGTGGTGGTGGGTTTTTCTGGGTAGCGTTTTCTTTGGTTTCTGTTTGCTTTGGGTATTTTTAACTTGGGAGAAAGGTTTCTAAAGCTATTACACATTTTCCTCCCACTACCCAATTCAGCCTTCGGGAATACCTTTTTAGGATTTTAGCTGCCTTAGAGGCCTAAAGCAAAGCAGAATTAGAGGGCTCTCTGGGATTCCCTAAAAAGCCCCCAAGGCTTTGGTACACAGATGAAAACCTCAAGTGCAATCCATGAACTCCGGCATTGGAAGAGGCTGCCCAGGGCTGTGTGGAGTCACCAAGTGGCACTTGGGGACATGGTTTGGGTGGTGGGTTTGGCAGTGGAGTTGGACTTGGTGATTTTGGAGGGCTTTTCCAACATAAATGATTCTATGATTTACCAGGATCAGTGATCCAAGTATCCATGCACACAGTCAGTCCCTCCAAACAGCAGAGTCAAGGTAACTTAAAGCACCATGAGCCTCACAAGCCTAAAGACAAAACTTTGGGTGGTATTAAACACAGAATCATAGAACCACAGAATGGTTTGCGTTGGAAGTGGCCTAAAGATCCTCCAGGTCCACCCCCTGCCATGGGCAGGGACACCATCCACTAGCCCAGGTTGCTCCAAGCCCCGTCCAACCTGGCCTTGGACACTTCCAGGGATCCAGGGGCAGCCACAGTTTCTCTGGGCAACCTGTGCCAGGGCCTCACCACCCTCACAGGGGAGATACCAAAATATCAACCCAATTGCTCTCTGTGCACTTCCCTATAGCAGGAGGTTTGCAGTAACAGCCTGTGTGAGGGGTTTCTGCACTTTCACCTTACTGTTATCGAGTTACAGTCTCAAGAGCAAGTGTAAACTAAGTGTAGTTCCCCAATCATCCTCCCAGCCTGCTTGATTCCAGGGATTTCACTCCTGCTGAAGCTCCTGAAGGCAGACCTGATTAGCTGGAATAAACAGGAAACCAAATCTTAGCAATGTCTATTGGGTGTTTCTGCTTTCAGCTCCGGAGGAGCTCAGTAGCCTGAACCTCATCCTCTTGGATCCCTGTGCAGGCACTGCAGGAGGGAAAGTGATAAATTAACATGTCAAGGAATTGTCTGGGACGAAAAGCAGTGGAAAGATCAGAATTAGGGGGAAATTGTTCAGAGAACAAGCAGCACGTGGCTTTTCAGGTTTTAAGAGACAGAGGAATCAAAAGGAAAGAAGTTAAGAAAGGAATTACTTATGTCTTGCTCAGGCCAGTGACAAACAGCCCCACAGGGTGTTTCAAGATCCTTTTCTGTACTTCTAGATAACGAAATAACAGCAATTTGAACACACAGCATTCCTACTTACCTTCCTGGATGTGTGCAGTAACACGCAGCCAGCACTTTCGCTTTCAGCTGGAAAGAGGGGGGGGAAAAAAAACAAACAATCAGAACAGTGTTACTGTCACAGGTAAGATAAGTGTCCTGACAGGCAGCAGGAGCTGAGCAGAAGGCTCAGGATGAGGTGAAGCATCATTCTCTTGGCAGAGGGTGATCTCTAGAGAAAAGCAGAGATTCAATTTCTACAACATCTCCCATTTTGGAAGCGTGAACCGAGCCCAGAATTGGCATTATCTGATCAGCTGGGATTGTGTCTCGCAGCTTTTTTTGGCTGTGTTTTTGGCTTGGGTGTCTTTTTTTTTTTTTAATTCAACTTCCCTATGTATTTTTACTCTTTTCTCCTCTCCTACCTCCCCCCCAAAAGAAAAAAATCTAACTCCTAATCTTTTAAGTAATCATTTAATCCAATGCATCGTTGTGTGATAGATTGAGGCTAAGATTGCATGAGTCACCTTCATTTGGAAACCCTTCTTGTCCTCATTAAAACGAGTCCACAATAACACCCAGGCACTTCCAAGGAAAGGGAAGGCTGAGGGATCACACTCCAAGACGAGCACATTAACGTCCTGTCAACTCACCACGCTGCCTCCATAAATCCAAGGGTAAAGAAACAGCCCTCGGGAAAGAAAACTGCTCTTTATAGACTATAAATGTCACTTAATACGCAGCCGAGATCCAGGGATGGGGGAACCCGGGAAATTCCCGGTTCCAATTTCAAGCACCGACACTAACATTTTCTTAGAGTATCTGTGAAGCATTTTTTGGGAGTATAAGCTACAAAACCAAACAAAACCCAGCTGTATTTGCCACAAGCCCATTCCAAACTCTTTGCCTACAAAGCAGCATCACTTGTACCACAGGCACCGTCTGTGCATAAAATCATGGAATGCTTTGTGTTGGAAGGGACCTTAAAGACCACCTCGTTCAGCTTCTACTAGACCAGGTTGCTCCAATCCCCATCCAACCTGGCCTTGAACTCTTCCAGCACGGCATCCTTCTCAAGTTCTCATCTTCACACTCTCCAAAAGAAATCCCTAAGACTGAGCTGCTACCAAAGTTATTCACGAAACACATGAACGGTTTTAATTAAATGAGCAAGTTGCGGCAGCATGGAAAAATCCCACTAGTAGACCAAAATTTTTCCAGAGGCCAAGCTGTGGAAAAGTACGGAGATATAACACAATTACAGCTCTTCAGATGACACTTTTGCTTCCTTTCCAGATCTGGACTTCCAAATCCTGTAAGAAATGCTGCAATCCCATGTCACAGACCGACCACATGCCTTCAAGCCCAGCCCTGCTACTCCCCAAAAATTAAGCTGTGGATGCAACTCTCATGAAAACACCAGAACTCCAAAATAAAAAAAAAAAAAAAGCAATTATTTTTTGCACACAAAAAGCTCCTTTAACCAAAATCATCCTCAATCAAACAGAAATTCAAGTCTGACGGGGTTAAAAGGCCCAACTGAAACTGGGAACAGAGTTGACCACAGCAGAAACAAAAAAGGATCGCCTTCATTTCGCCCTAAACAAAAGGTGGTTCAGGGGCTTTGGTTACATCACCCAACTTCTCCCAAAGTTCACTTGGAAGCTGTACACGTGATTAAAAGCATCCCTTAACTAAACAAGCCTGCTGGTGCAACAGTCCCAGTTATTACTGCTTTTTTGATATGTCTTTTGGAAAACACAAGCTGTTTCATCTCGAAAAGTGCAATTCATTATTAAAAAGCAAGCACCCAAATAAACCAGAAACATCAAGCCTCTTCCCCAGGCTCTTACATTTGTAGTTCTCCAATGCTCACTTACTCAACTTCCAGCCTAATTACACATGCACAAGTATGCAAGGGAGATCTGGGGGCCATAAATATTCATTGAGGAGAAAACACGTTGCGGTTTATCTGCTTTTACAAAGAAATAGTTCTGGAGAGACAAAAAAAACACCCACAACCCCGAACGAGAACATGGTGAAGGGAGATCTGCAGCCTGTCCTCGTGGATGCATGGAAGTGCTGCAGAAATTCATGTTGTCCTTTTATCAGGCAACTCCTGGTTCCTCTTATCAGCTTCAAGGTGTATTTACAAGGACTATAAATCAATCTTTGCTGACAGCTCTCTCAGCTGGTGCTCAGCTGGAATGAGCACAGAGCGCTGCCTTATCAACACAAGCCAAAACATCTAATTACATCTGTTGGACCACGAACTTTCCAACTTCTCAAAAAAGTTGCTCTGGGTAGGGAGGTGACGCTTTGGAAGGCCCAGGGCCTCATCCATCATTCATCCAAGCGACACACGGCTCAGATTTAATCCAGGATGGGAGATGGATGGATATGGCCATCCCAGTTCTGGGCTGGTATCTTAAATGGCCACTGGAGTGCTAAAACATTACTCAGGGATAGCAGCAAATCCACTGGAACACAAAAAATGGGGGGGGAGGGGGAACGCACAGACTCCTCAAGTGCTCTTCTGCCTGGCTTATATTAAATATCCATTTATTTCTAGCAGGACAATGTGGGATCAAACCCACTGTGAGGCTGCCCGTGTCATATCCATCGAGAGACAGCTTGGCTAAAGCTCAAGACCAACCACCACCAGCTTTCCACCCATTTTCTCCTCCTCTGGCACTATCACTGGAGGGGGGTAAAAGGATTCCATATCCTTGAGCCTTGCACCTCCACAGAGAAGCCCTTCATGGAGATCAAACGGATACAGAAAACTATGGATTCACCCTAGAAACTACCCATCAACCACATCAGTTATGTCTCACTGACAGGAGTGATAAGTAGATTTCACACCTGGATGTCAGGATTAAACATATTTAAACAGAAACAGGAGTTCAGGGCCATGTAAAAATCTTCATTTCTATTGTTGTGGCCCTCCTTGCTGGACAAAACAGGCTGCAAAAGCCTATTTTAGGCAAGCGAGCGAGAGAGCCACAAGCATTGTCCTCTGTCCTCACACACAGTTAAAGCAGAGCTGCCAGGGGTGGCCGACCTTATCTGTTGGGCTCCGCTCCAGGTCCTGCCCAGGGGAAAACCAAAAAGTCATCTCCGACATCCCCTGGCAGCCACATCAAGGCAAACGCGCACATCCCGAATTTCTGGGATGCGTGCACGCAGGCACACAGCACTGCCCCCAACTTTTGGGACGCAGGCAGGCAGCACTGCCCCCAGTCTCTAGGATGCAGGCAGGCAGCACTGCCCCCAGTCTCTAGGATGCAGGCAGGCAGCACCACCGAGCACACAAGTGACTCCCTGGGAGCTCACTTCAGTTTGGACAACACCAAGGAATTGCCAACACCAGACCTTTTCCCTGTGTTGGCACATCCAGGGCACTGTGGAGCCCCTCTGGTTCTTATTTCCCTCCATTTTCAGAACAGGACCCATCCAACTTCAACATGGACAAGGAGATTTAATACTCAGAAGTTTATTTGCTGTTCTCCAGGGTAGTTTCATCCCCGCTGCCCTAATGACATCCCTGAGAAACAAAATCCTCTCCCCTTGCTTCCCCTCCACCCCCTGCTTAGATAATGACATGTGCCATGAAAAGATAGCCCTGAAAACAACCCCCGAAAAGTCAGATACCAAAGGTTAAGGCTTTTCACCTCCTGCCTTAGGAGATTTCCTTTCACTTGGGATCCCCTTTCCCTCATACAGGTCGCCAGTGCTGCCCTTAACACCTGAGAAGACCCAAAAGTCTTTGGAGCAAAGCCACCACTGGAAGCCTGCAGCATCTTAGGACAATATTATCCTTTGAGATAAAAGGAGTGGAAATTGGAGAGCAGAATCTTTTTTGGCTGTGCACATTTCTTTAGATCTACATACACTCCCCAGTGCATTTGCATGTTTTTTTATACATAGATATATATGCACAGTAAAATAAATCAGAGCAAAATACTACATTAGCATTCCATGATTTTCTCTGAAAAATATCAAGGATCTGGTGTAGGTAAAAGTATTTAAAGTTTGGGGGCTTATAAATAAAGAAAAGCCATTATTTTATCTTTGTTTTTATCAGGGGTCTGTGCAAATCTAAGCCTCAACCACTTGTGTTGAACCATACTGCAAGCAGCAGAAACTGTTCTGCTTTTAGCATCTGCCTTCAAAATATATAAATAAAACCACATCAGCACATGGCATGACAGGAGCTTGTTAGGAGCAGAGGAGATACCTCTAACTCATCGCTGGCAGTGAAGGATTGCACAAGCAGGATCTCAAAGGGATTCTTTGCTTTGCTGTCCTGTCACAGCTGTGCCAAGTCTGGGCTAATCCCCACCAGTTTTGAGTCATTTTGGTTAAATATTGTTAGATAAATAATTGTGCCTTAATTACCTCACATTCCCATGACAGGGTGATGGGCTGAGCTCCAGCAGAAAGCCTGAAGTGAGTGGGTTCATCCCTCAAAGCAACACCCAGGTTAAAGGCAGGTGGGAATAAATAACCAGCTGCAGGATTGTGGAGCAGCAAAAACATCTGAGCAGGTGAAGGACCGGCCCCTCACACTTCCCTGTGGAGGAACTGGAAAGAGAGGGGACTCCAGGTATTGCCCAGGGCTCTTGTATGGAGCCAGGGGAACAAGAGGGGCAAGCACTGATCTCTCCTTTGAGGGGACCAGTGAGAAGACCTGAGGGAATGGCCTGAAGTTGTGACAGGAGAGGTTTAGGTGGATCTCAGGAGAAGGTTCTTCCCCCAGAGGGTGGTTGGCACTGACCAGGCTCCCCAGGGCAGTGGGCACAGCCCCAAGGCTGCCAGAGCTCCAGGAGGGTTTGGATGATCTCAGGCACGTGGTGTGACTCTTGGGGATGGGCTTGTGCAGGGCTAAGGGCTGGACTGGATGGTTCCCTTGTGGGTCCCTTTCAACTCTGCATATTCTGGGATTCTGGGAAGGAAAGACTGCCAAGCACAGTGCCACCTGTGGCACCTACACGCTACAAAAGCAAAATATTTATGAAAAAAACCACCCGCAGCAGGTTTTATCACTAAATTTAGGGCAGGGGGGAAGGTGCATTTTCCATGCCAACTGGAAGGCCAGGGCACTCCAAATCCCATGGAAAGATGCTCCCAACGGCAAGGTGAAGCGCGGACAAGGGAAAACGCTGCCTCTCCGTGCAGCACCACCCAACTCCCCAACCCCCCCCCCACACACACACCTCCCTCGGCTTCCTAAGCAGCGCTTTGAAAACACCCTCCTCAGGAAACTCGGAGGGAGGCCGTCCCTCCCCCGCCACACAATCGGTATATCCACTTTCCATTAGAGTATAGGAAGCTTCGGGAGCCCAACATCCCAGTCTGACATCAAACTGCTAAAACAGGAGTTATCAGATGGAACGCGTGGGTCAGCATTGTGCCTCGGGACATAAAAAGGACCTTGGTATTAATGTGAGGAAATGTGACTATTGTGTGCGGAGTGATACCCATTCAGGCCCAGACCACTTGTCTCGGGACGCTACTCTCCCTGGAATATCCTTGGCGCCAGCATCCAGCTTTTCTCCTCGTCCCCTTAAAGAAGGAAAAAAAAAAAAAGTCATCTGGGCAGGGGCTGGGCCAGGGCTTGGATTCCGTGTTTTTTTGGGAGCAGCAGCGCCGGGCGTGCACGTGTGTGCCTTTGGAGCAGAATACAGGAAACTGGTGATTCTCTGTATCTAGGGATGATCAATTGTCCAGAGGGTGGAACAGCCTTTAATTTCTCCTGAAGCATAAATCGTGTTCCGTTCCTCCCCCCTACACACACACCCCGACAAAGCCACATCCTGCTTCCCAATTGGCTTTTGCCTGCCTTATTCTCCCCAAAAACTCCTTAGGGCACCTCTAAACCCACCAGTCTGAGCATCAGCTGTAAGTGGGAAAAGTTGAGCAGCTGCAGATCCACAAATCCTTGATAAATTGTGCTTGAGTTGAGGGGGGGGGGGAATAGTCCTGCGCAAACCCCTCCGCTGTAATTTGGGGAAGGAGAAGATGAATTAGTTTAGAGCCCCAAACTGCAAAAACAAAGTCCCAATGATGAAAATACATGGCTGGTTGATTTAAGGGAGCTGCCAAGGAGGTAAGAGCGCTGTGACTGATGGCAAGGATGTGTCCCCACAAGCCTCCCAGGCTCACTTGCATCACCTGTCCACAAATTTAAGGCTCAGCCTAAACCAAACCGCTGTATTTATTCGGAGAGATTCAATTCCAAGCGTGCTGCAGATAAAGCAGCGAGTGGGTTGAATCCCCTAGTTTCTGTTATCTCAACAAGGGATGTAGGTGTGTAGACCTGCAGCCAGACTCTGAAGGGATTTATGGAAAAATCCATATATAAAACACACCAAAAAAACCCCAAAATGCCCCCTGGATGGAAGTTTGACTAAGACTGAAGGGTTACTGCACTTGTAGCTGGGTGAGAGAATAGGAAATGCACGAGCCTGCAAGCCACCAGACAGCAAACCTGGGAGCTGTTCAATAAGCAGGGATCGTAGCCCATGGATCTAGAGAGGGAAGAGATTCCACCCCACTGCACACCACACTCACTGATGCTTCTTCATCCACCAGGGAACAAAGCATCAAGTTTTCTACCTGCAACACAGGAAAGGTAACAGCCCTGCTCCTGTTGTGTTCAGCCTGGAAAAGAGAAGGCTCCAGGGAGACTGGAGCCCCTTCCAGTGCCTAAGGAGCTCCAAGTGAGCTGGAAAGGGACTTTGGACAAGGGATGAAGTGACAAGACAATCAGAGACACCTTCAAATCAAAAGAGGATTGATACAGATCAGATCTGAGGAACTACTTTTACAATGTGGGGCCCTGGCACAGGTTGCCCAGAGAAGCTGTGGCTGCCCCTGGATCCCTGGAAGTGTCCAAGGCCAGGTTGGACAGGGCTTGGAGCAGCCTGGGTTAGTGGAAGACATTCCTGCTCAGTGCAGAGGGGTTGGACTACGTGACCTTTAAAGGTCTCATCCCATCCAAACCATTCTGTGATTTTACACACACTTTTGCACACACTTACTGTGGCTTCAGAACAAGTCTCAGTCTAAAAACCATCCCGATCTTCCTCCAAAAAAATGCAGATCCCAGGTCCAAAAGCCTCCAACTTCAGATAAAACCCCTCTAACCTTCACATTAGACCTGCTAACGTTTGCTGAAAACAGATCTTAGCACCAAAACCTAAGTTGCAAGGATGAAAAGCAGAAAAGACTAATAATAAAAAAAAAAGGCTTTCTTGAGGTACCACAAGGAAGCACTAAAACACCCAGGAGAAAGGACCCAAAAGTCACTATTGGGCAGCATTTTAGTGCTTTGGTGTCTGCACTGGTTTGGGCTCAATATTCCATGCAAGGGCAACCAGTATTAATTAAAAGTGAGACAGGCCATACCTTAAACCCCAGATTTCTTCAGGCCATCCTGTTTCAGACACATCCATGTGCACAGCCCAGCATTTCATGCCAGTGGATAATTGTTGGAGTTTTACGAGGCCGTGCCACGTTCTGTTGGCTCAAAGCTTAATCCCACACAGGGATGTTTTTAAAACAGAATTATAGTGAAGTGCATCCAATTATGCTCATGGAGAACTGCACGTACATCACACAGAGACCCGGAGGATGATGCAGAGCTGTCACTGCATCCGTAATTCCACTTAGTTGCCTGCCAGCACCTGGACCCTGGGGTCCAGCTCATCCCCAGATGGGAATTTTGGATGTTTTAACCCTATACAAAGGTGGGCAGCAACTTCACAGCAGCTCACCCATAAAAGTCTCCAGCAGGAGAGAATGCGGACACCATGTTCAGCCAAGAGACCAATCTGTGATGACCAGGACATGTTCTGAGGCTCACAGACATCACAGCAGGGTTGTTTATCTTGTTTCAAGTCACCTCAGAGGTTTCTCCTGCTGGAAATTAAGCAAGTGTATTTTATCATCATTTGGGTTGGCAAGGATCTTAAAGATCATTCAGTCCCACCCCCTGCCATGGGCAGGGACACCTTCCACCAGCCCAGCTTGCTCCAACCTGGCTTTGGACACTTCCAGGGATCCAGGGGCAGCCACAGCTTCTCTGCCCAACCTGAGCCAGGGCCTCCCCACCCTCACAGGGAGAAATTTCTTCCCAATATCCCACATTTTATGCAGCAAGTGCACCTGACACCAGGGAGCAACTGGACCCAGGCAGCCTTGGAGAACCTTCTCAGTGCAAGATGACCCTTGGCCAGTCCCTCTCCAGCCCAGCAGTGATGCCAAGAGAGCACAATCAAGCCCTCTGGCACAAGGAATCATTTCAGCCCAATAAAGGTTTCACCCAGACTGGGGAAAGCAAGAAAATAAGAAGAGGATGCAAAGATGTCATTCCCATACTCTGTTTTCCTCTGTGTTCACAGAGCATTAGAGGAATTTGTAGCATTCTGGGGCACTGGGCTCCCTTGGGGTTGGAAGTGAGGTGTTTGGGGCATCTGACATTGCCTAGAGAGAACCCCTGCTTTTTCCCCCACCCCGTCATCTTGTCTTGCTGAAGACAATTCCTGCAAGTGCTCAGCTCCACAGTTTTGTACCAGGAAATCCAAGCGTATGGATAAAAAAACCAAATAAAACCAACCAAACAAAACCCAAAAAACAAACAACAAAAAATGCAAAAAAACAAAACAAACAGAACTCCCCCAAAAAACCCCAAACAAATTCCAAAAAGACACCATGAAACTTCCAAAGAGTGGCAGCAAGGAAAGGGAATTTCTGAAGAGTTCCCTTGCAGAGTGAACCAGGGAACAGTTCAACTCCCAGACACACCTTGGCCACAGCATAATTAAACCTCATTTTGGGATTAGGGTATTTTTTTTCCAGCAGCTCAGGCTATTTTTCTCGGGAGAGGTTAAAGGGGTTCACCTCAGCCACCTTCAAGCACCCAAGGAGTCAGCCCTCCAGGAGGATCAGCCATGCCCTCTGCAGCCACAGACTTACTGGGTATGGATAAAACCCACCCTGGGAGATGCTTCCGAGAAAGGGCTGATAGCCCAGATGACTCCAACAGCTGGACTCTGAGCAATCCTATGCCTGATAGAGAAAAACTTGGATTTTGGCTACCTGGATCATTTTGATGTTGTCATGGGGAAAAAAAAAAATAAATCTCCCTTCACACCTGCCCTTATTTAAAGTCCGGACTTTTTTTCTGCCTGAAACCCATTTTTAAAACCTTCATTCTTGACTTTGAAATGTGACCCAGCACATCAGAAGTCCAGTTTTCCTTAAAAATTCTGAACATCTCAGCTAAAAAAAAAAAAAAAAAAAGAAAGGATATAACTAATACCATCACAAACATCATTGCTTCGGGGAAATAAGGAAGCCTTTTTTGTTCTGTTTTGAATTGAAGGGAAAACACTTACAAAAAGCCCAGGAGGACACACAAGGAAAGGGAACTTCAGATGCAGAAGAATCCACAGCACTTGCATTCCTCATCCCCAAACAATGCACCCCACGGCATTAAGCCCAGACTTGTCATAGCAGAACACAGTTCCCTTAAATCTTTCAATTAAGATGGCATTTGTAAAATTGCAGGCTTGGAAATTGCTAGATAATATTCCTAAATTAAAGTCATTGCTCAGAGTCAAAAAGCAGACTTTGATTATCTTGAACGGGGGTCCAGGCCATAAATGTTTTGCATCACCATTCCCAATAATTGCTCCCTGTAGATCAATTGGGATTTGCATGTAATCTAAAAATAACTTCGAACAAACTTAAAGGACTCTCCAATACTGTGACACCAAGAAGAATCCGCAGCCTGTGCATTTAATCCCCAAAATAGTCAGTGCCCACACAGGCAGCCTCCAGGATGCCTCCAGCTGCTGGGACAAAACCCAGGCTGCTGCCATATCCAAGAGCTGCTTTTCCTCAGCATATCCCATGAAAGCCAGCTTTGCCAGCCCCATTCCCGCCCCACTTAGCACATTCAGTTCAGAGGATATTAAAACAATGTCCTAGAGGCAAAAATTCAAGGCCTGGTTGGACGGGGCCCGGAGCAACCTGGTCTAGTAGAAAGTGTCCCTTGCCCATCCCACTAAAGCATATTTGGGTGGAATTCGGCCCTTGGGCCCTCACCTGGAGCAGGCAGCTTGTATTCACAAACAGAGCATACACACAACCCTGCTTCCCAACACTGTGGACGTCCCTGTGGGCTCTGAGGGCCTGACCCCCACCAGGGGTGTCCACCAGGCTGATTTTCTCCTCATTTTTACTCTCTGCCTCCACACAGCAGGTACAGGGATTGCCTGCCTCCAGCCGGGACGATTAACCCCAAAGAGGCGCGCGTGCCCCATCCCAGAAGTCCCTCTACACCCTTATTTTACAACGAGGGTGGTAAAACACTGGAGCAGTTGCCCAGAAAAGCCGTGGTTGCCTCCTCCCTGGAAATCTTCAAGGCCTGGATGGACAGGGCTTGGAGTAACCTGGCCTAGCAGAAGCCATGCCCACAGCACAGGGTTGAACAAGACGGCCTTTAAGTTCCCTCCCACCCCAAAGCACCTCGATTCCACGAAATGTCACCGACAGCCACACCCCACGGCCCCAGTGTGTTTTTTGGAAGGTGGGTGTCACTCACTGGTGGCCCGGGGAGCGCCCTCGAGGTTGACGTTGACGAAGAAGCGGATGCTGTCGGCGGAGACGATGGTGGAGTTCACGGTGTCGTAGAGCTCCTCGCTGGCCGTCTCCTCCTTCACCTCGGAGCCATCGTCGGTGTGGCACTTGAGGTACCCTGAGGGAGAGACAGAGAAGTGGCGAGGGGGCCTCAGGGTGTCCTGGGACCGCAGGGTGTCCTGGGAGCCCAGGGTGTCCTGGTGCCCCGAGGTGGGGGAAGAGCTATCGGCCATGGCTGCGAGGCCTCCGCAGCACCGGGGCCTCTGAGGGGCTTCTGCACCGCCCGCGACCGGCGAGGACCGGGGGGGTAAAGGAAGGGGCGTTTTGGGTGTTTCCTGCGTGTTTTGGGTGAGACCACAGCCTTCACACACCGCCCCGCTCACCGCCTGGCGGCAAACCCAGCGACAGCACCGCGCTCCTCTCAGGTAGAGAAAAAAACCAAAAAAAAACACCACCAAAACAGGGTGAAAACTGACTGGAAACCATAAAAACGCCGAGCCCGCAGCGAGAGCTGCATCGCGGCCCACCCCAAACCCAGCGCCTTCACCAGCCAACTTGTGAGGGCAGCACCCTTCACTGACAGCCCAGCAATTTGAAACTACAGGTGGAAAAACTTAAAACCAAAAAGTTTCCAAGGAGACACCCGATATCGAGAGAGACCCACCGGTCCCCACGAAGCAGAGGAGCAGGTCACTGGAGGTGGCAGCACCCAGAAAGCGAGACAAGTTTCTTAATTACAGCAGACAACTCCTTAGCCTTTGCCAGGCTTTAATTAGAGTTTAACCTGGCCCCATCCAACAGAAAGCTGGTCCCTGCAAGATCTCATTACCAAGGAGCTGGAGAACTCTTGTAGCACACTCATGTATCATGTTTAATTAGGAGAATTAGGGACATTACAGAATGTCGATTTTTACATTACCAGGATTATTCAGCAGCTTCTCCTTGTCTTCTGACAAGTCTTTTATGCCTAATTTGAAGCAGGAGGGATATATTTCATTAGCTGGCTTTAGGCACTACAGTGAAATGAAAAGGGGGAACTTCAAGGCGGAGGCTTGAATGGAAACTAAAATATTGATGGCTTTTAAAGCCTCATATAAGCAAATGTAGAGGCAGCAGCTGAAAGCAGCACATGCTGTCTCTGAGGGATCCAGCCGACAGTTCTCCACCACAAAACACAAACCAGGGGGGTGAGGCCACAAACAGGAACTCAGTGACACGGGACAGGGGCTGCCACGAGCTGATGGAGCTCAGAGGGTGAAAGGGGCTTCAAACCTTCAAGTGACTTCCAAACTGCTTATCCAAGGCATGGGAAACCTGGCAAACCCCCTCAGATTAATCCCTCTCTCCTTCACCTGCCTGCTTGACAAGAGTGTCATCTGATCCTTTCAGAACTGCTCTGAAGGTTTCAAAAAGCATCCAAGGTTCCCATCCAGCAAAGCACACTCAGGATTCCATATTCCATCCTCTGCTGCTGGTCAAAGTTTAGGCTGTTTGCAGCCCTGCACGATGGAAACTTGTCCAAGGACAGAACGGGAGGTGAGGAGAGTACAGGGAACACCTGAACACGACACCCCAAGTTTCACAGTACTGTGGGCACCACCAGGAATGAAACACCTGCCAGGAGATACGGCAGGGTTGAGGGGCAGCCTGGGTCCTGAAGGGATAGACAACAGCCAGACAGGGTGACTGCTGGCACCAGAAGCACTACAGAGTCCTATGCAAGCATCTCAATCCCAATTTAAGTGCCAAACTTGGAGTTTGGTTCCTCTAAAATGCATGACAGCCACTGTAATCTCTCCTCAAAGCAGAGTACCCACCACAGCTGACATTCCACCCAGTGCCAGGAGAGCTTGGACAGCTCTACAAAGACACAGCCAGCCTGAGGGAGGCTCAAATCCATGATCCTGGCTTTTCCATCTCACCCCAGATCCAGGATTAGAGCCTCAGGGAACTTGTCACAAGAGGTTCTTCCCCATCCTTCCCAGTTGGTGGATCAGATAGGAGGCACATCAGGGCAAGATGGTCTGAGCACCCATCTCAGAGAACAGAGGTGAGCTTTTCCTCACTGTCCTAACACAATCAGAGACACAGATGGGTAAACGGGGAACAACCAAGCAGGCAAAGCTATTTATTCCCCTCCTGAGCCCACTGAAACCGGTTTGATAAGAGTGTGGCAGCAGTGGCTCCTGAAAACCGAGAGGGCTGGAGACAGGAGAAGCAGCCCAGGAGCTGGGAGAAGGGCAAGGGTGGAGTAGGATCAGAGGGTTGGGCAGAGGTCAGCGAGGACTCTGGCAAGGGAAGCATCCTCTGTTCCTCCCTCTTTAGGGGAGGAAAGAGCAGAACAAAAGGCAGCCGAGCCTCGTGTCCCTTGGGCAAGGGACGGACAAAACACTCGCCTTGCAAATAGTCCCAAACCTGGGCTGGACAGGAACTGCAGCCCCGGGCAGGTGTCTGCTCTGTCACTAAACCACCTCATGGCTTCAACCCACTCCTGTTTGGGATCCTTCAGCCCATTAGTCTGCCAGGAGTTTTAACCCACGAGCAGCTTATGCCTGCCAAAGGCAGGGTCACCTCGGGTTAGATGGGCTCTGTGTGTGGCAGATGCACCTTCCCCCTGAGCAGAGCTCAGTTGCTACCTCCAGCCCTGGCAGCTGTTTCCCACCCCCGTTCCATGATGCTCCCTGAGTGCCACCCCCGCTGCTTGAAGGGCAGAGGATGCCACAAGTGACAGCTCCTCCTGGGGAAGTCTGATGGGCGTTCTGCAGAAGTTCAGAGCAGGACCTGACGGGGGAGTTGCAGAGTTTGTGTAAATACCAGTCACGTTTCCATATGGAAGCACAATCCCAGTAACATTTTACAGCCTGTGCTGCGAGCAGTTGCTTCAGTGAGGCAGAGGGCAGAGTTAAACACCTTTTCATTGCCATCAGTTAGGCTGGAGAAGAGTTTAAGACCTCTAGATTGGTGCCTCCCCATCTCCATCACTGCAGATTGCCACCTTCAGATGACGGCAGCATTTGCTGAAGTGCCATGAGCTACACGACAGGGCAACTCAGAGCTCTGAGCACAGAAAGTGACACTTCAGCCCAGAACACGGCCTAAAAGCACTGGAGAAAAGAGGTTTGGCTGAGTAGGAGGCCAGAGCTGAGAACTGAGTCAAGTCTGGCTGCGACCAGTGCAGCAATCCTGCACCACCGAGAACATGCGGTCAGGACAATCCTGACCCTGTAGGGCCCATCTCATGGCAAGGAGGAATGGAAAAGCACGGAAAGAGCACAAGACCAAAGGCTGCAAGCACCATCCTCCAGTGCTGTAGGAATAAGCCTCACTCCTGACCCTCTGCAGCCAGAGACAGTAGATACCTTGACTCTAAGTCTTCCTTTACCTCAGCCCATCCTGTGCAACATGAAAATAAGCCATCCCCCCATTTTACGGCGGTGCTGGGAAGAAAAGAAAAAGAATAAATATGATTCCTCTAGCCATTCCCCTCCAAAGCATCACCCCTTCTCCTGTAACTCACGCCTGGCCCTGCTCTAATATCCCAGTATCCATCCAAGGCCAGGCTGGATGGGGCTCTGAGCAGCCTGGTCCAGTGGAAGGTGTCCCTGCCCACACAGGGTTGAAAATAAGTGATCTTTAAGGACCCTTCCAACCCAAATCATTTTATGATTCTATGATTCCATCCACAGCCTCCTCAAATCCATTTCCTCTCCAGGGTCCTGCTGCCATCAGCCCCTCTCCCAGCTCTGACAAGGTGCCTGCCCTGCAGCTATTTTGCTTTTGAGCTGAGTTTTAAGAGCCCAGCAGTGCCTTGAGCTGCAGCAGAGGTGGCATCACCTCTCCCACAGCAGCTCTAGTGACACCTGGCAGCTGCAACCTGGGGTAATAAAAGCAGCTGAGCGGGAGTCTGCAGGAAGCACAGCTTCAGCCACATCAGATATGTTCCCTAGAAAAGCTTAACTGCTCCATGGGAGCAGCACTCACAGCCCAGGGGCTGCAGATTTCTCCAAAAAAAGAAATAAAATTAAAAAAAAATAATTAATCTTTTTTAACCAACATCCACAGGAAGGTGCCACTGACTCAGAGCAGTTTTTCTGGAAACACCTGATTTTTACCCTCAGCTTCCAAGGCAGTGCCCCCTCCAAGTCTGGAAAGCTGTTCTCATTTTACAGCACCTGTTCACCCAGGAGTGCCCATTCCCTCAGCTAAAAATCCAAGCCCCAGCTTCCGGAATTATGGAATAGCATCTCCTCTTCTTCACAAGTGGTGGTTGCCCCCTCCCAAGAAAGTCTCTTCAAAAAGCCAGGAAGCTTAAAAGCTGCATTAAAAGAGGATTTTTGAGCTGTGATTGGCAATCCAACGCTCTCAGCTAGTCGCGTTAAAAGCCATTTCTGATTTCTCAAGTGAGTTTTTAGGCAGAGAAGGCAGCAAATTGTTTTGGAAGAACTATTTTTGCATCCATTTGCTCAGAGGAGTTACAGGCCTAGTACAGAATGACAATAAAATCAATAATAATAATAATACGTAACTTTTACAAGTAAAGGAGCATCAACAGGGACACAGGCATTACCCTAAAAATCAGCCTGGCTCTTTGAGCATTCCCCAGTGCTCAGCTGTAATATGTTAAACTCAAGAGAGATTTAAGCCCTGTATCAACCTACAAACTAGTCATGACAGTGGCATTAAGCTCAAAAAAAGGTCAGTTCATCTAATTTTTCCATTCAAGGATTTTCAACTTGCTCTGGCCAACAACAGACGCTAATTTCCAAGCAAGGCATGAAGTTTTAATCAAGCTGAGCTGAAGTGATCAGCCTGAGCTTTAAGCCATCAGAGGGGGGAGGTTGCTTTGTTCCCTGAGTGCTGCAGGTTCCCAGATTTGCTGCATCACTCGGAAAACACCCAAATCCCCAACTTTGGGGTGCAAAAGGAAACTCAATTAATGATGGAGCCTCCACCTCCATTCTGACCTTTACACTCTGCACAGGAACACGGATTTCTGTTGCCTCCACAGGTTAGGTAACCTTAGAGTTAGTTAATATTGGTAGGGATAAAGAAATTGAAGGATTCAGGAGAGACTTGGAAGAACTTTAAGTGTTATCAGAATGTTATTCTAGGAGAAAAAAAAAAAAAGGGGTTTAAACAGCATCCTACTCACACACGAACCAAAGCAAGTTTTTGGCCACACACTGTATGCTGATTCCAGCACAATCATCACCTTACCCAAATAATTCTCTATTTTTTTCCAGATAAAATGAGAGCAATGGTATTGACAAACAGCATTTTTCAGGTAAGTATTTGCCTAAATTTTACACATTCCTGCAGAAGTTCCAAGTTAGGGGTTTACTTATCCTTTTGCATCACAAGAATCATAAAAAAATAAATCTCTTCCTTCCCAACAAAGTGCTCCATTTCACAGGCAAGAAGAACTGCAGGGCTGCAGGCACCCAGCAACACCCTCCCAGGGCTGCTCCCCCAGTCACACTGCAAAGCTGTCTCCCTCTAAATTAAAAATTTAAGCCACGCTGATTAAATAAAGCGGTTGTGCATGCAGCTGGATGCTCCCTAGAATTTTAAGCTTTCCCTTTGGTTCACAGCTCAGAGAGTCCCTGGCAGGGCTCACTATTTTTGTCCTAAGGAGATTTGCCCATCGTGTGGCAGCCACGTGGGCAGGGGTGGTGC
>VXAY01004922.1:188554-207306 GCA_013399855.1 Oxyruncus cristatus | reverse complement strand
GGGGGGGGGGGCTGGGGGTGTGCACAGACCTTGTTTTTGGGCTGCTGAGGGTTTGCTGCCGGCAAATAATTGGGAAGGGCCCAGAGCTTGTCCTGCTTTGCTCAGAAGAATTCCTTTATCAAGTTTCCCGGAGAAGCTGTGGCTGCCCCTGGATCCCTGGAAGTGTCCAAGGCCAGGTTGGACAGGGTTTGGAACAACCTGGGCTAGTGGAAGGAACAAAATGATCTTTGAGGTCCCTTCCAACTCAAACCACACCAAATAATTTGGGGTGGTACAGGTAGGCTGATGCCTTACTCCAGATCATCTAGATGGGATTTAGAGGACTGTCCTCCAACCCCAGCCCCTCCACAAGTCCCTGCAGGGGCAGAAGAGCCAGGGAAGGGTTGGGTGGTGGTTCCTGTCCATCAGTCACCGGGAGCCCATCAGAGATGGGTGTGCAGCCTTTTGGAGCCATGACCATCTGCTGTGACATCAATCCACAACCTAAGCCCTCAGAGGGCTTCAAAAGCACAGATTAAACAACAACACCCTCCTCATGTAAAGAAAAAACAAATCCAAAGCAGAGATAGAAAGTGTAGAGCAGGTGAGTCACCAGGCCCAGACCTGCATCCTCCAACATCCCTCTGCTCCTGGCTGACCATAACCTCCCAACCCTACTTTGAATCAGCCTTTTGTCATGAAGAGCCAGATGAAAACATCAAGTTTCCACTGCCACTTCAGTGATAATTCGTAACAGAACTGAAAGAACTGATCTGCTACAAAAAAAAAATTAAATAAACAACACCCAGGCACTTTTGAATTAATTCCAGTATTGTATTTTGCAGCCAGATTTCTAGGAAATGTTGTGAATAATCCAAGTAATTCAGTGGAGTGTTGTTTTTATTTTTTTGTTGTTGTTGTTTTTACAAAACACAGCAGCACGTGGAGTTTCAGTTCTGCAGCAGAACCCTCAGAAATCAGGAGGGTTCATTTTATTACAGGCCTCCTGACAATTCTCAGAAATAAAAACCTGCAGGAGACCTGGGAGCCACCTCCCTCGTGCTCTCCACAGGTTGCAGCATCTCCTGCTGGAAAACTGGGAATCTTAAACCCATTGCAGAAGGATTCGTTTCACAAAGACAGTGAGATTAATCTCCTAGCTAAGCAAACAATTCCAAGACAGATAAAGTCAAATATAAAAAGATAAAAAAAAGGGAAAAACCCCCACAGCACACATACCAGGCTGAACTGAAAACTGAAAAACAAAAACAAGCAGCTAAAATATATCCAAACATCCCAAACCAGACTGGGGCCTTGGGGCCCTTCAACACAACTGCAATTTATTGTGCCAGCAAAACCAATTAATAAGTCAAAGGAGACCAAGCACTGAGGGATTTGCTCTGGAAGACAAAAAAAAAAAAAACAAACAAAAAAAAGATGCTGCAGGATTTGTTGAGGCAGCTCAAAACAATGCTCCAGTTCAGAGATCCCCAGCATGATACAGGGACTCCTTCCTTTGGGTTTTGCAAGAGGAACTAGAAAACCTCCGGGTTTGTGCCATATCGGGAAGAGTTCTCAGCTCAATTAAAAACCTCACGTATATTGGTTGAATTTAGTCACCTGCAGGTAATACCTGTGATTTTGGAGCTAATCGACCTGCAGCAGGCACTGGATATTCCTCCACCTCCAGGGAGGGTGCAGGATTCTGGCAGCCAAGAGCCAACGTGGGGGCTTGATCAGAGTCACTGTGAGCCCCGAGTGCTGAGCTGCATTTCATCGGGACTCCCGTTATCCTCAGGTTTGGACTGAGCCTCCACAACCATCTCATTACTCACTTAAATTTGCCAGAAATAAAACTCATTTGTCAAAACAACCTTAGGGAAGATTCAGGTGACTTAAAGACCACACGTGGGGCAGGGAGGGGACACCAATTATCAGCAGGGCCTGCCAGCTTTGCTCATGCAAGAGACTTGTTCCACAGACCCCCCAAAAAATGAGTAAAACGTGGATTTTCATCAGCAAGCTGACAGAGGACAGCTATAAAAACTGACAGTGTACATGGGTTGAAAACAGACTGTAGCCAACAGCTCCCAACCCTCTCTCCATCAGAAACCTCCAGTTGGACAGGAATAAATTTATTTCCTTATTTTTCCTCTTGATATTGTCTCTGCAGAGCAACTAATCTGACTTTCCACCCTCACCCCCCAGTTACAGCGCAAGAATTTACTTTCTACAAGGCACTAAAAGCCACACAAGTGGATTTCAGGCAAGTTTTTCCGCTACTAGAGAAAAAAAATCAGAGTATGCTAGAAACTGGAACTTGTAGCTGAAGGCATGGGCTCCTTTGAAAACTTCTTAACTGGCTAAAATTCTGGGAAGTTCATCAAATAAGTTGGTACGTGGCTGGGACCACAACAACCCTCTGAACTTCCCGAACACTTATATATGGGTTCACTCGAAAATCCTGCTGGGTTTTTCCTCAGCTTCTGAGTAATTAACGGAGCTACAAATTATCAAATACTTGAAGTTTCTACCAACAGCAAATATCCAGGAGGTTCTTACAAAGCTCTGCCAAGATCCTCCTCACCGCAACACTTCAAACTGAAGCCTCAGCTTTTAAAGTTTTAACATTACCGCAGCTGCTTCCAGAACACAAGAGCAAAGACCAAAAAAAAGTTACCTCTGGCAAAAGACAGACCCAGACTCTAAACAGAGCCTCAGATATGCTCAGAAACAAAAACATCCTAATTACTAAGGACACAGAAAACCATATGTATAGGCAAGATCTGCGAAGGAGATAAGGGGAAAGCTCCACTCTGCACAGAGCAAGAGAATCAAAAGATGTTTCTCTGCTGAGAAAGGCGGGGAGGGGGAGAAGCATCACAAAAAAAGAAGAGTCAAAGGAAGATGTTATTTGTTTTTTCTTTGCCCTCCCCACCACACAGCTCAGGGGATTGCTTTCCGTGTTTTAAAGGTGAGACAAGAGCATCTCTTGGCGTCCACAGCTAAATACAAAGATCCCAACAAGTGGTGCCAAGAAGCAGCTTTAGGATCACGCGGTTAAACTTCAATATGGCTCGTTTTGAAGTTACGTGAAAGGTAACTTCTTCACCTGTGGTTTCCTCTGGCCCTGATGAAGTTTTTTGGGTAAGGCTTAGGGAGTCTGAGCATATGCAACTCCTGCCCAGTGGGAGTTAGATTCCCACTGGCAACCCTGCAAGATGTGCTGCCCATCTGCTCCGAGCAGGAGCACAAACCCTCAGTGAAATCAGGCAGCACAAGGTGACTCATCACTCAGCAGCAACCGAACCCTTGGAAAAGGTCAGTTTGTAATGAGGAACAAGAACAGCAGCAGATCTGAGCGTGAAATAACCAAGAAATCCGCTCCATTTCCAATCACCCATAACGCGACACTCGCTGCTGCACGTGGGACAAGGAGGAACTTGCAACATCCCCTCCTTCCCCTAAACCGCACCAGAATGTCACAGGAAAGCATCACACACAGTTGCATGAAGCCCTCACTGGCAGCTCTAAGGTGCTGCCTCCTTAAGACCAAGCAGGAAGCTGAGTAATAACACAAATAAAGGGCAGAAATGCCAATTACCCCGGCACCAAGTCCGCAAAAAAGGAGAGATCTGAACAAGGGGTGCCACAACGACAAACGTGTGCTCTAAAAAAAAAAAAAAAAAATTAAAAAAAAATCCAGAGATCTGCTTTTGGGTTGTTGTGGGTTGTTTTGTTTTGTTTTTCTTTGTTTGTTTTGGGGGGGGGTTGTTTGTTTGTTTTGTTGTTTTTGTTTTGGTGGGTTTTTTGTTTGGGGTTTTTTTTTTTTTTGTGGGTTTTGTTTTGGGTTTTTTTTATATGGATAGTTCAAGGCACACAAGANAAATTAAAAAAAAATCCAGAGATCTGCTTTTGGGTTGTTGTGGGTTGTTTTGTTTTGTTTTTCGGGGTTTTTTTTTGTTTGTTTGTTTTGTTGTTTTTGTTTTGGTGTGTTTTTTGTTTGTTTTTTTTGTGGGTTTTGTTTTGGGTTTTTTTTATATGGATAGTTCAAGGCACGCAAGACTAGGTCATGGAAGGGGACATGTAGGGCTCCATGAAATGCCAGGACAGAGAGCTGTGCTTGCATTCCCTGGGGCAGGAAGGATTGGGATGAACTGTGTGGCTGCAGAAGACACACACCTTTGTCCTACACTTCCAAAACCAGCAGTGTTTCTCACCAAGCCCTTACAGTGCTCTAAGCCTCCAGCTTCTGCCTGAGTCACCTCTCCAGGTCCCAACCTGGATCACCCCCTTACATTCCCAGTCCTCAAGACAGCACTAATCACATCCCAGGGGGCACTGAGCGTGGTGGGAAGGAAGGAGCAGGGCTACCAAGACCTCCTGCCCCACATACCCTGAGAAAACCTCCCCGAGGTCAGGCATTAAGTTCTGGCCCTTCTGCGACTCAGAAAAGATCTCCTAATTAGATATGAGAGGACTTGCTTCCAATTTCACCCTTTGACTCCCAAAAGTTGACTCCATATAACGCTTTCAGAGAAAGCAAGTGAGCCAGTGCCAAAGGAACTGCTGTCACCAGCAGTGCTGGATTCTCTGCAGGTGACACCTGGCAGACTTTCAGCTTCCCCTTCCACATGTTAACCTAAGGCTTGGACCCTGGAACAAGAAAGATGAGCCCTGTGACAGCTGCAAGCATCTCCAGGCCTAAATAACTGGAGAATTTTAGTCTTCTCCTCTCAGTCCTGGACACTCCAAGAACCTCCAAGGGCAAGTAAGCCCCAGGCCCTGAGGGACTACATCCTAAATTTGGAGTGGATCTCTCAAGATGATCTCTCCCTAAGACCCTGTGGGAGAAACACATGGCAGGGGGTTGGAACTAAATGATCTTTGAGGTCTCTTCCAACCAAAATTATCCTCCAAAATCATCAGTTGGGGCTTTACTGCACTTCAAGTCTGACTGTAGGACACTTTGTCCCTTTATTAGTTGAGTATCTTCAAGATCTCAGTCACCTCCGTTGAGGCAGATGATACAAGTTTTCAAATTCCATCACTGAATCTTGCTTCAAAGAACAAAAAAAATAAAATTCTTTGCGCTAAAAGCTGCATCTGCCAGAGCCATCCAACATTCACCTGATGCTCCTTGGCAGGATGTCCCAAAGGGATCCAACACCTAGCACATGATCCCCACTCCAGAAAAAAGACGAGCAGATACACCTGCCAGGCTGTATTACGGGAAAACATCACAAAAGGACGTGAAAAACAAGGAGCCACCCAGAATAGTCACTGATGACAACGTGGAGATGATTATTTACTGCTTGACTATCTCAAACATCTACAGGATTTGAAAACACAGTGTCTGCTCCCACCACGAGATTACACAACCACCACCACGAGACTGTTTTCACATCACACTCGAGTTAAGCGGATTCTGCATCCCCTGGTTCAAGTTCTCAGCTCCCCCTCCAACAAGGTGGATTTGTGGATTTGACTTAAAAGTCAAATAATACTTGCCACTCTCTTCAAAGAAGTATCCATTTCTTGACATCGCTGCTGGTGGGGACTCTGGAAAAAAGGCAGAAAAACAAAGAAACATAAGAATCATCAGAATTCTGGATGTTTTCACCTTATTGCTAAACTCACTGTAAATCCAGATTACAGGAGAAAGTCACTCCCAAAATACTGCAGACATCAGAATGTCCCAACTTTATCCTTTTAATAAACTAAGTTGATTGACTTTATTATTTACCAGAACTTTCCCAGACAGCCACAGGCAGTACTTGAGAATAATTCAGTCTCAAACATCCTGAGCTGGGACTATCAACCAGCAAGACTAAGTATCAGGACAAGCCCGATCATCTCAGTACCTACCAAACCTCAATAAATACGGTACCCTCCCACCCCCCCAAATAATAGAAATCATATAGAAAATAAATCATAACCTAAAAGGTTTTTATAAAAAATACAAACCATAACAAAGTCCAGGTTGTACCTTACACTCAGATAAAATGAGCCAGTATATTTTAGAAAAAAATAACTCAGTTTAGACAAGAATGGGACTTCACAACCTATTCTGCTGTTCCTAATCAATAGGATATCTCCAAAACAGTGCTTGGTACATGGAGATAAGCCCCAGAAAACTTCAGCCTTCCTTGGCCCACCTCCTGAGTGGAGTCCTGCAGCAACACCATCTGCACCAACAGGGTCTCACGAGGAAGCCAAACTGGGAAATGACGCTGACCAAGAGCAGACCCACAAACGCAGGAGCACCAGGAATAAACCCCTACAGTTTCACAGGGAACATGCTTTCTGTTAGCGAGCCAGTTCTGCGGGAAACCACAGGCAAGGTGGGTATTGACCATCTCCAGGTGATGAAACAGCACAGGAGCACCTGCTTTCAGGTGGGACCAAAGCCTGATACCCAAACCCAGCCTGGTTGCTCCGAAGACTGACAGCCTGGGACAGCTCAGCCTGCGTAGGCAGAGGCACCAGGTTTCCCTTACAGGTGCGTGGTCCATTTTCCAGTGAGAGAACGGAGTTCTGGATTCTAAGCCTTGAGCGAGAGTCACCCAAGCAGTCCCTCAGCAACCTGCTGCTCAGTGCTGCCTCTTCACACGTTTCTTCCCAGCCAAAACGCAATCAGACAGAGGAATAGGCTTGCTCTGTCTTTCCCCACTTCGTCAGGCTAATCAAACATTACCTACGCAAGCCTGGGATGAATTTGGGCCAACAAGGAAAGAGGCTTTGCCTGCCTTATTGTTCTGCAGATTAGGCTTCCTGCTTTCCGTTCGAGGTACGAGGCTGCTTCCCAAAGCCCCTTTCTCTACCCCATAACTTTTGGCTGATAGATAGCAGGCTTTTTTATTCCCTTTTACAGTGGAAGCATCATAATTCAACCCTGGTCCCCCGGGAGCCTTTGTGCACCAGGCGGATACAAGTCACTGACGGCAGCACCTTCCAGCCCTGACACTTGTCACCACTGACAGCACTCGGCTGCCCAGGTTCCTGAAGGGACACCCTGATGACCATTAAAAAAAAAAAAAAGAGCCAGCACATAAACCAGAGGGCAGTTCAAGTGTCTGGTCCAAGGGACAAACACAATGTTCCAAAGTTCATCCCAGAACAATGGGCCGGAGGAACAAAGGCACCGAACTGTGGCCAAGGGGCACCCATTACACGAGTCAATTGTTTCCCTCCACCTGGAAGGGAAGGAGAAGATCCATCCAGACTGATTAGCATGCTAATGATCAAAGGAAAGTTCTTTAAAGGGGCTCTTATTGTGTAATGATTGCATTTACGTATTTCAGGGAAACAAACAAATGGATTACCCAAGGAACCGACATTCCCACCAGGATGGTATATCCATTTCTCCCTCCTGTTACGGAGTAACACGTTCATCCTTTACTGGGCAAAATGAGACACTTGGCTTTTCCCTTAACTGAACACAGCTATTCCTACCGGTTGATGATGTCTAATGATCAGGGATTGGTTTATTCCTTGGGAATTTCTTCCAAGCGCAGCATTGCCTGGGCTGACATGGCTGATAAAGCAAGACACTTCGGTCTCTGAAGCAAGAAGTCACCACAGAAGTCACCAAAACCACCTCTACTTTGGTGGCTGCTTGGACTGGGCATGAAAAGGGCAAGGCTGGGGTGTTGGAGCAGGCGGTGCCATTTCATTAGGTGGCACTCGTCCCTCTGAGTCACTAATGAGCAACAGTCCCCCAGGCAACACGCTCGGGCAATTATGGTGGAGGTGCTGTTTTTTCAGATGAGTCATAAACCAGAGGTCTTAACCTTGTAATTAAAGATGCAATGGCACGTTTGGGAAACAAAAAAAAAAGAAAGAGTCAGGCGTTCACCCTACTATGTCCTGGCAGAAATCCAGCCCTGGCAATTTGTCTTCTCCCAACATAATGCCGTCCCACAGCACCAACCCAATTCAGACTTCCAAAACAGCCTCGTTGGCGCCTTTGGAAAAGCTGTTACAACCCCCACGGAAGGGGCTACGCACATTAACAGCAGGAACCTGTGTGGAACGTGCCCAGGAGGGAAAAGGTGATGGGGTGTTTACACAAGCCCAGACACACGCAGGGAGGGATGGGACTGGTTGAAAGGTCAAGGGATTAGCAGCAGTGGGAGGTGGTAGGAAGGGTAAATTGGGGGCTACATCATCTGCTCCTTCCCTTAGAATATATAGAGAATGCAACACCCACCAAAGTTTTTTGAAGAATAATTTGGGTTGGAAGGGTTATCAAGTCCAACTCCCCTGCCATGGGGCAGGGACATGTTCAACTATCAGGCTTCAGTGCTCTGTCCAACCTGACCTAGAATATTTCCAGGGATGGGACATCCACCACCTCTGAGCAACCTGTGTCAGTACCTCACCACTTCACTGTAAGAAATTTCCGTATATACAATCTACATTGACCCTCTTTTAATTTAAAATCATCACCTCTTGTCTAACCACAAGCCCCACTAAAAAGTCTGCCCCCATCTTTCTTCTAGGCCCCCTTCAAGCATTAAAATCTCAGAGTAAGGTCTCCCCAGAGCCTTCTCTTCTCTCCAGGCTGAACTGCCCTAAGTTTTTAACCAAGCAGAACAAAGGAGACAGATCTCAGGGGGAGTCCAGTGGGTATCTTCTTTCATCCTTTCCCATCAGTCCCTTTCTCCCCATATTTCCCAGAGTTTAGCAGAAGCAAGTATTCCTTATGCTAATGGATGCTACCTAAGGCCAAGGCCAGCTAGGCTGTGCTTAAAGGCAGGCTCAGTAGCAGTAGGCAAGACAAACACATCAGCAGCTCCACCTGCCTCCCCTCTCACAAGGTTTACAGGATTTAACATCCAAGGTCTCGGCTCCTTAGCCGTGTTTTGCTGGAGACGGGAGCCACGGGTTTGAGTTGTGCAGAGCCCTCTTTTCTCCAGCACTCAGGTCCATACACCCACCTGACCACACACCAACCTGCCTTTCCTTTCCCCACCTCACCTCCACTCTGGAAATCAGAGCTCAACCACAGGGCAGTTATAAAACACCACAGTAATCAATGCAAGTGTTTGGCTTCGGGAAGCCTGGGCAGGAACACAAGTCTCCAAATTCATTAGGGATCAACATGATAATGCTCCAGGAGCTGCCTGAAGTTCCAGGAGTGCCTCCATGAAGGGGAAAAAAAAAAAAAAAAATCTTCCTCCAGGCTGCAAAGGCTGAGGAGTTCCCCCTCTCCACCCTCACACCGCCTCCCTCAGATCCACCAAACCCAGGTTGTTGGTTCCTTCACTCGGGTTTTCTTTCAAATATTTCAACAACTAAAAAAAAAAAAAAAACAAAAACCAAAACAAACATCCAAGCAAAGCAATTTCAGCAAGGTCAAGCTTCTAGAGATGAAGCTCCTGAGTTACCCCAGGGAACTCAGATGTACAGAACTCTCATTCCTGTGCCCCCAGTATCTCTCGCCATGTTCTCATTCTCCAGACTCTCCCACCCAACACCTACAAGGACAACGAGACTCTCCACCTGCTCTCCCTGCAAAAGAAGAACAGGGTGCCACCTTCCACTGTCTGCCAAAAAGCACCATTTTAAGCTCTTTTGACAATTTAAGCCGTGCTCTTCATTTTTAAGAGCTAATTTACTCCAGCAAATAAGTTTCTACTGCCACCCCACCTTATTCCCTGCAGGGATGTCTATTAAATGAGACTAAATTGGAAAGGCACAGTGTCACCACTTAGTTTCTCCTGAAGAAGGAAAATTTCTGAGCTTTCTGAGCACTGAACTCAAAGGTAGATGTGATGAGCTGAAATGCTGAAGAAGAGAAAACAAAGCTTATTTCTCCAGATCTCAAGGGTCCAGCTTAAGATTTCCTGAGTAAGCAACTCCCCTCTGAGTTGAGGCAGTGGCAGTGACCCCAGGAGCCACCAAGGCAGAGGTATTTCACAGTCACAGAATGGTCTGGGCTGGCAGGGAGCTAAAAGACCATCTCACTCCACCCCCTGCCATGGGCAGGGACACCTCCCACCAGACCTGGATATGAAGTTTACCTTTGAACCGGCAGCACAGTCAAGTTTGCCTTTTGTTTAAGGTGCTCAGTCGTAGGTCTAGGACAAAAAACCAGATGATCCACCGTGGGAAGCATCAGGCAAGAAGTGGGTATATTTCCTGATTTCTGACATTCTTATCATTTTTACATTTACATTTAACAACAAAGCCCCAACCCTGCCATCCTCCATTATTAAATTCCTGTGGGCACCGTGTCTCAGATCTCATAACCCATTTTAACTCTCTTGTTTTAAAGTTAGTAATAAGTTCTCTTGAGCCTTGCAATATTAGTTGGATTATGAATAAAAACACATTCTCTGGATACTTGGGTAACTCAATTACAGCGTTCTGCTGCTGGCATCTTCCAAGTAAACAGCCCTCTGCAGCACAAGCCTTATACTGAAGTAAAACACAGCTCTGCAGCAGCCTTTCTGCAAGTAGTACCAGAGCCTTTGGCTTTTAGGATTTCTCTACAGTAAATCTCTCACAGTTTTAGTGGCTTCATATTTTTTGAGAGAGTTATTGGGAAGGTACTTTTTTATTTACAGACCCTTTAATACTGGCAGCTCTCAGGGTGTCTCTGAACACAGGCAGGCTGTACATCTGGAGAATCTGGTTACCCTGCAAGTATTGTGCAGAAAACATCAGGTACCTTCATCACCTCTTATTCAGGGTGTGCTCCAATATCCCAATTTCATAGAATTTGGATCAGAAGGGACCTTAAAGGCTATCCAGTCCCACGCCCTGCCATGGGCTGGGACACCTTCCACTAGCTCAGGTTGCTCCAAGCCCTGTCCAACCTGGCCTTCAGCCCCTCCAGGGATGGGGCAGCCCCCGCTTCCCCCACAAATTCAATTCCCGCATCTTCAACATTGTTTTACTGGAGCTCTCAGGACATTTCTCAAAAACTCATCAGCATGTGCAATGTCCTGCCTTAAAGCAAATAAGTCACCACCAAAAAAAAAAAAAAAAATCATTTGTTCAGCTGAAAAAGCCTTTTAGACTTTCCCCATTTCCTCCCAGGAAGAATTACCAATTCTCACTGTGACAGACTGAAACTGGATGGATGACTGGAAAGAAATCTACTTCCCAGAAGACATGCAGGGCCTTTAGCTTTGAAGTAAAGCTTTGGCTACTTCAAGTTGATTTCCAGGGGCTTTGTCAGTCAATGTCCATCACATAGTTGGGCACCCAATGGCACGATGGGCAGTGTTGCAGTTTTGCATCCCCTCGAACAGATCCAGGCCAAATTCCAGGCTGGACAAATGTATTGTCTCATCCAAGGCTTTGATGAGCGGGAAATGATGCAGTTTCCCCTGTGCAAGGCTCCACCAGACCTGGTCTTCAACATTAAACTCTGAGATCACTTCTTATTCTTTTGTTCTCTTCAACCCCAACATGAATTAACATCCCAGGACAAGGGACCGGGGAGTTGCACTCAGGTTCCTGCAGTTTGGGGTAGGGGGAGAGCCCTGGTTTATGTGCTTTGAATACCCAATAACCAAGGGATGCTGCTCCCTTCCACCTTTCCAAGTCAGCAGAAACACAGACAGACTTCAGAGAAAAATCACACACATAAGAAGTAATATCCCAGGGGAAAACCTGCAGGAGAGGACTTTCTTTTTTTTTTTTTAAATTATGTGGAGCAGGGACTGAAAGGAGCCTGCAAGTGATTGAGCTTAAGAATCTCCGTGTGCAGCAAGAGCTCAACTGGAGGAGGATGAGGAAGCCTCAAACTCCTTTAATAACACAACTGTATCACAGCAGAACAGGGCAAGAGCTTGACAAGCAGCAAATCTGATAACACCGATGAAATTATCAGCTCCAAATATATCAAAATTACAGGTTTTCTTCCCCCCACAGGGCCTCTTGTGTTCTTAAAACACGAGATTCCCAGAGTTTTCAGGGAAGAACCAAGCAGTGCGGTCTCTTGGTGGAGACATTCCCTGCAAATTATTTAAAACCACTCCAGTCAGCAAGAATGAATGGACAGCAGCACACGAGAAGCTCTTCTGCCTCAAGTCGCCACTTCCCATCTCTATCTCCACCTTCAGATTCCTCCCCACAATATCCCCTGGATATCCCACCTAGAGAACACTGGTGAAAGCACGGCTCACGCTGGCACAGAGATGAGAATGTGCCCCTGTGCTGCTGTTCTGGGCAACCACCACTGAGGGACAGGACGAGAGCTGGATATTTGACTTCTTTTTCTCTACACCCAGAGAGGTGTGACCCACAAAAAAACCCAACAAACCAAAACCCACCAAAAACAAAGAAAACCAACCACAGAAATCAGGGTTTCAAAACTGATCGCTGTAATTCAAGGAAGTGTAAGATGAGTAAGGGATGATTGTTAATGCTCGGGCAGGAAAACGCCTGGTAAATAGTGGATGATGCCGCCTGTGGCAAGCCCAAACACAGCCCTCTCCCCAGAAAACATGGATAAAGGCAAAGGAAAACAGAACAGAAAAATACTCAAGAGGGGTAAAGAGACCTTTTCTAAGCCATTAAACGGGAAATGTCAGCACAGGGAGTTCCAGGGAGTTTTTTTCTGGAAGGGCTGAGTCAAAAATCAACTCGGGGACAGCTCTTCACTGCAGCGTTACAGCCTCGCCCCCCCTTTCCCGGTGCAGACATATCCATTCCCAGCAGAGCCTGAGGGGGGATAACCCCTTCCCTTCCCACAGGCACAGCAGAGCCCTGTCCCTCCTCAATTTATCCTTTCTCCACCTCAGTGGCAGGGCTGCAGGGAAGGGCTCTGGAAGGGCAGGCTGCCCAGTTCCACCGAGCACCAGCTGTGCTCCCTCCTCCCCCCCTTACATCCACATCCCCACCACAGATGCCTCAGTATCTCCCTAAGACCGTTTTCTACAGCACAAGTAAGAAGAGCAAAGAGTCAGTAATGTACCAGTCCGCATGTTAAGAGCCCGAGGGCACATTCCAGCTGCTCCCCACTGGAAGGACAGGCTCCCCTCTGCCCACACCTGCTGCTCCCCACTCTCCTCAGCTCATCCTCCTCCTCATGAAGCCGTCAAGCCTCTGACAGACACATCCCCTGAAGGAAGGATGGACAGCCTGCCTGGAGATTTAACACAGGCAGCAGGATGGGGCACCAGCAGGTGCTGGCATCGCTTGGCAATAAAACAGGGATATTTACTGGAGACTTTTACCTAAATGGGCCCATTAAAACATCGTCTGCATGCAAATACCTACAAGAAATCAACTTCTAAATTATTTTCAAGAGGCTCAGAAGATGGTCACGCCCCAGGAAGATTTAAATCTACCCAAATCCCTTCACCTCAGTAAGCTTTCAGAAGATAGTGTTGCTCAGAGCAGATACACAGGAGGAAGGTGTTTTTAAGCAGCCCAGTCCAATGGCAAATTGGTGCTTTATCCAAGAGACTCAGATCTGCTTTGCCCTCCTTATGTATAAACATGTCCTCTAGCAAACCTTACAGGAGAGGCTGTTTCTGTTAAAAGCCATTTTAAAGAGTTATTTATGTTTAACACACTCCTCTTGCCACAGAATTGCACAGATGTGTCCCTTGTTCCCCCTGCATCCCTACCTGAAACACCCCTAAAGGATTTTCACTCTTTTTTTCCTTCCCACAAGGGTTTCATTGCCCAAAACCACACATTTTTAAGACTAAGAGGTCTGGATTATCAAAACTAAACACTCCTTGGAAGTGTCCCATTGCTCTGATTTTTGGAGAGCACAGCACCAGCCCCCTTGTCATTGCCAGGGCTATCCCGAGGTGCACAAGTCACCTGGATATCAAGTTTTGCTCCCTGGATGTACCCAAACAGTGTCCCCCGTCACAGTGTGACCTCCCCAACACCCCAGTCCTGATCCAGGCAGGAAACACAACTTTACAGCTTTAAGGCTCAGCAGGCACTAAAGGATCAAATCACAGATTGTGTGCAAGGAGCTGGATATCCCCGAGGAAGGGAAATGGTGTGAGGAGGTCTTAAGTTATGCCACGGCCACTCCGGCAGATGAAACCCCAGAACTAATTTTCACAGTGGTTGCCTGTGAAAATAAAGCATCATATTGGAAGGATGAAGCAGGAAGCATCCTCCTGCCTGCTCCCTCCCAGGCAAACACACACCCACACACAGGCTCAGGGATCACAAATGCCTGTTTTCAGAGCCTTTTCCTCGCTGCGCTGAACAACCCCCCTCCCCAGCTCCCTCCAGAGCACCCAGTGCAATAAAACCACGGAATAAGAAGTCACTGGGTGCAGCAGCGACGGCTCCCAGAGACCTCTCCCCCAAAACCACCCCATCCACAGTGGATTTTCCAGGAGCAGCTGGCTGCCCAGGTTGACTCACCACAATTTAGCCCACCCAAACAATTAATATATCCGAGGGTGCCTCCCAGAGGTGAGCTGCAAGAGGAAGCCACCCTGTAAATGCAGAGCCGTGAAAGCTGCTTTCCTAACAGGATCTCTAATCTCCATCCAGTGGATTTCTTGGCCAGTAGGACAATCTGAGCAGCAAGGGAACGACAACACTTTGGGATTTGGCTGGCAGTCTACTGGTCTATCCCCCCCCTCTTTTTTTTTTAAGGTTGAAAGGGGAACTTTTGTTTTGTTGGATCCTCCAGAAGAAGTGATTTAAGACTCACAAGGATTTCTTGCCTCAGTGCTACATGGAGAGGAGTGAAAGCCAATACCTCCAGAGATCCCACAAGCTGGCAAGGGCCCAAGAATAGACCAGTTGAGGCTCCTCAGCAGACTTTTCCTGAAACATTTAAATAATTTAGAAAGCATTAACTCTTACTGACAGCTCCTTCCCTTGCAGGGCCCTATCAGAAACCTCATCACTCTTAATCCAAAAGGATAGACACTGCAACAGCCCCAAATCTTGGTCAGGGTTGAATATGGCTTTCAAAAGGTGCCTGGGCTTTTTTTCTCTGCTGAAATGCCTTCCTTGCACAGGCAGGTCTTCCAGAGGCCACCACCTGCCACTTATCTGCAGTGGCACTGTGTAAAACATGCAGAAATGGTTAAGAGACAGTCTGTCAACATTTCCCTTGCTTGGGGCTATTCAGAGGAAGGGAGCTGTTCCCTGGAGTGGTTCAACTGTGTAAATACTGTAAAAATTAAGCAGCACTGAGGTGTAAACTAGTAGCTCTAAGCCCTTCTTTGGGGTCGAGTAGAAGAGATGCTGCAGCACCACCAGTTTCACACGGTAGCATCTTCCCCCCAGGGTGCCAGGGTCATGTTTTGGAACAAAGTGCATTTTTATAAAGTGGTTTTTTTCCCCCCTATCTTATCACCAACAGAGATAAAACAGCTGCTAAAGATGCAGCAGTGGCTGGGCCAAGCTCCTCCAGCAAAGTTATTCCTGTGCCCCTTCCCACCATCCAGGCAGCTGGATGGAACAGGGAACCAGCTCTAGCCCCCACAAAACCACAAGTTAGGCCAAACCCAAGATCTCCACTGGAAATGGCAGCAGAGCACTGAGCCCAAGCCACCTGATCAACAAACACATTCCCAGTTGTGGTTCCAATCAAGACACACAAAGAAAAAAACCTCCTCCTGCCACGGGAAAACGAGAACAGCCCAAAAGGAGACCCAAATGGCAACACAGCTGCACTCCACAGCCTCAAGCATCCCCTCAGAACCAAGGTCTGCAATTCCCAGCAGGTTCAACAGGATAACACAAATCACCCCACACAGTTTTCCATGTTCAGCAGCCACGAAACAACATCACTGACAACAGGAACACAGGTGGGGGCAGAGGCAGCAGCACCAGATCCCATTTTGCCGTCCATCAATCCAAAACAAAAAATGCCCCAGTCCAGTGATGAAATAATTGCAGATTGGCACTCCATGAGATAATGCCACTCATTAGGACATAGTTTATGGTTCCTCTACGTGGCTCCCATGGCTACAGCAACAGGGATGATGTTTGTGAGCACTGGAGAGACATTATACACATGCATTTTGTCTTCACTCAGTTTTGCCCAAGCGAAACAGCACCATGTAAAGCCTCACAGACAGGATTTCAGCATTAATTAAGAGAAAAAGCAGAACAGGTAAGCAGTTCCCTCCTGTGCTCACCTCCTCCTGCACATGCCTCGAAACTGAATTCCAACCTCGAAATCCAGCACTCCGGTGAACGTAAATGGCATTCAGGAGCTATCCTCCATCCTTAAACACAACAGACACCCAGCACAGGCAACAGATATCACCACTAAGCAGCAAAGCCCATTGAAAACGCATCAAGCCCTGCCTTACTTTGAAGAATTAAATAATTCAAGAGCTGGCAGGGCTGTGTTTTTTTGTTTTGTTTTTTTTTTTTAGATTTCCTGTCCAAACGCATCGCCCAGCAACAGAGTAGTGCTTCAGTCCGAGGAGGTTTCTGTAAGACCACAACTTACCTGCACTACTCCTTTAACGGAGATGCTGCTCCGACGGCTCCGGTCCCCTCCCGGCCGCTCCCCCTCCCCAGCCCGGATCCACCACACTCGTTCCCAAATCCCACCCGCTCAGGTGGCCGAGGCAGCGGCGGCGGCTCGTGCTTTTTCTATGGCTCCAATGTTAATCCATCCAGAGCATCTTTTCCCCCTCACTTCCAATTGGCGAGCGGCGGATGGGTGGAGTGAGAGCGCGACCCATTAGCTCCCAGCCGGGCTCCTCAATCCCGGCTCTCTCCAAGCCGGGAGCCGCTAATCCCACACACCTGCACAGCACCTCGGCACATGCCACCACTGCCCCCAAACCAGCGATTTGGGGGTTCTCCTCCAGCCACCCAGATCCCGCCGCCTTCTCGGGGCTCTTCGCCTCGACCCAGCCAGGAGGAAAAGCAGGATAATTAAAGCGACCCAGCGGTTGGGAGCCGCAGAGTTTTGCTGGATGCTGTAGGGGAGAAAGCTCCTGTTCCTCCTTAAAAAAAAAAACCAAACAAACACAGCTTTGTGGCAGCCAGGCTCAAGTGAAGTAAGAAGATGCTGTACCTTACAGAGAGAAGTACAGGGAAAGCCAGAGGATGTGAAGATGCGTGAAGAGAAGGAGAAGGGGAGAAAAAAAACCCTGCTGCTGAGAGGTAGATACAGCAAATATCTTAAAGATACAGCTGCCTGCCCAACTGCTGGGCTCTGCTGGTTTATCCAGGCAGCAGTGCAAGGGTTAATGCATGAATTCAATGAGCAGCCTGCATATGGCAATGAGAAACGGGGCAGTAAGTCTGTGCTCTCACGGCAAGTCCCAGAAAACAAAGCTGAAAGACCTCGCCTCACCCGAGGAGGCTTGTACCCAAAACTGGACCTAAAAAGCTTTGGAGGGAAGATGCCACATCCTCTCCCCCCTGCTCCAGCCTGTTCCACTGCTTCACTTTCCTTACAATTCAAGATTTTCATCACAATAAGCCAAGGCTCCCCCAGCTGAATCTTTAAAACCCAGAGGAATGGTCTATGCTGGCCAAAAAAAAAAAAAACAAAAACAAACACAAACCAAAAACACAGAAGGAATAAAACCCCCAAACTCCCCAAAGCAATGTCAATTCAGCCTTAGAAAAGGCAAAACCCTAAAAGAATAAGACAGAAATAAATTGGTGCATTATCCAAATGCTGGCAAGGCTGGCTCGCTCCCCTACAGTAACTCTGACAATTACTGTGACTTCAGTAAAAGGAAAAAAAAAAACATTCCCAGAGATGATTACCAGGAGGCAGCAAACGTTTCCCGGAGCAAAGCAAGGAGAGGCAGGACACGGCTCGGGAAGGGGCATCACTTCCAGCAGAGGGATTCAGTCAGAGCCTCATACCCCCATCTCCAGTCCCTGCCACAGACTTGTTTCCGCTGCACGAAACCACAGGCAATGCATGTTTTTAAACACCTCCCACGCATTTTCCCTGCCGAGACTGCTCATCCAGTCTCCTCCATTTTTTAATTTTTCTTTTTTTTTTTTTTTGCATGCCACCTGACGAGCTTTTCCAGGTGAGACACATCATACTCCGACTGGTAATAAGATGCAAAGGAAGTACAGCGTGGTTCATGAAGTGTTGAGAGTGGAAGAGACACTGGGAGGTCTCCATTCCCAAACCCTGCTCCAGGAAAAACCACCTTTAAAGAGAAATCAGGCTTGCTCAGCACTTCACCTCGTTGAGCCTGATACCCTCACCCAAGAAAGTTTTATGGGAAGTCAAGACTCCCATCCTTAGGATCAGCACTTACAGCAGAGCTCAGTTCCTAAACAAGCAGGATTTACCAAGTCTCCCCATACAGATTTTTTTACAATAAAGAAAAATTTGAACCAAACTGCTATTTTAAGGCAATTTGTTATAGTTAGGCAAATCAGCATTAGAAAGATCTTAATACCTTCCTCTGTGCCCACACTTGATACCTTTAACAACAGTCTAAAGGACAGAGCTGACAGCATCCCAACCCTGAAGGTGAAACGAGCCTCCAGCAGGTATTTCAGGTTTCAAACACTGCCGGATTCATTTCAGTAAGTGAACGAGCTTATGAAACAAAAGACTGGCTCAGATCTGTTTCTATTTTTATTTTTTCCCCCCGTGCTGAGGTTGTTTATCAGCCCTCCCTGGCCAGCCTGGGTGTAGCAGGGACCGGAGCTTGGTGGAGTTGACAGTGACAAGCTGTTGGACCAGGAGAGGTCCGAGAGGGGAGTGCAACAACACAACCACACCAGTTCACCCACCCACCGAGCCCTGCCTGCACCCACACAACCACACCAGTTCACCCACTGAGCCCTGCCTGCACCCACACAACCACACCAGTTCA
>VXAY01004922.1:109636-182150 GCA_013399855.1 Oxyruncus cristatus | reverse complement strand
AAAAAAAAAAAAAAAATAAAGCCGTGTCGAAGGTCCCGGGTCGGGAGCGCGGCTGGAAGGGGAAGGGACGAGCGGTGTCACACCCGCACACCCCGCTGGGTCCTAAAGCAAAACCGCGGCCCGGCCCGGCCCCGCCGCGCACGCCGGGCGGGGTCACCAACAGCGACATTCAGGGACAGTTCGTCACCCGCAGACCCCTCCGAGGGCGGGTCCAGGGGAGGCTCTGTAGAGTTTTTTATATAATCGGTTGGAAGGGGCCTTAAAGATCGTCCAGTTCCACCCCCTGCCATGGGCAGGGACACCTTCTGCTATCCCAGGTTGCTCCAACCTGGCCTTGGACACTTCCAGGGATTCAGGGGCAGCCACAGCTTCCCCGGGCAACCTGTGCCAGGTCCACACTTATTGAAAACACTCCTCTGCCTTCTATCTAAATCGACCTTCCTTCAGTTTAAAACCATCACCCCTCATCCCATAACAACCTGCCCTGTACTGAGGCTCTTTCCCTTCAATTCAAAAATAGATAAGTTTTCCCTTTTCCAGGGAAGGAAAGAAGCATTACCAGGCAAGATGATACTCATAACTTCAGGGGGAAAGCATGACAATGACAAATCTTGCTTCTCCCATCAAGAATGGACACCACAGGGTCCCATCATCCGGGCTGTTCTTTTCTGCTCCTTCAAAAATTGCTCTGAAATAACCTGACATAGGCACTTTTCAGTCCAAGTCCAGCCCGCTGAGGGTCAAAATAAACCCCTGGGGCACAGCACAAGTGATGAAACCTTGAGGTTCTTTACAAAACCGAGCAGCAGCAGCAACAAAGTTTGAAAAGCAGGTGCACAGGGATGGTTCCCAACCTGCAGCCTTCGCTTTAGGAAAAACAGGCACATCTCTGAAGTTCTTATACCATAAATACTAGAATGTTTTGTTTCTCTGTTTCCTGATCTTTCCTCCAGAAGCATCTGAGCTGATCCAGCCTCAGCAAGCAATTTGGGAAGCAGAACAACTTGGGTTGGAGGGGACCTTAAAGACCATCTTGTTCTACCTCCCTGCCATGGGCAGGGATACCATTTACTGGCTCAGGTTGCTCATCCAACCTGGCCTTAAACACTTCCAGGGATGGAGAATCCACAAAATTTGGCTATTTGTAAGTGAGGGGTGAAGGAGGTTTAAAGAAATCTTACAGACATCTTGGCTTTTGATTGCTACAGGTCTTGGTGTCAAGGCAGCACATCCAGAGTGAACCTTCCCCATCCTCTAAATCATCGAACCACATCCAGGGAGAAAAAAAACAAAACCAAAAACCACAAACAGAAAAGAGAAAAAAAAAACACCCAACAAAACAAAAAAAGTCCCCCAACCTGCTCAATAAACAAACAAACCACCTAGAAAAGCATTTAACACCATTTTAACCAGAGGTGGGAAATCCCCTGCCAAAATTTCAGGTCTTGAGCCATTACTCCAACATCATTCTGATACCAAATCCAAAACACTGCACAGTACCAGGTACTGAGAAAAACCAATAAACTCTATCCCAGTCAAAGCCAGGACATCACCCAAAACAAGAAAAAGAGTGGGGAGAACTAGGTTTAATCCAGTTATGCTGTTTTGGAAGGTGCAGGCATTGTGGAAGTGAATCCTTGGTTTAATAGTTTAAACTGTAGACATTTAATAGCACATTGAACTCCTTGAATACATGGCATCCAGTTACAGGGGACTGGGAGCCCAGTCTCTCCCAGTGGTGACCTTGTCAGTTCCTCCTGGAAGGTGACCAGGAAGGAATAGAGTATGGAATACCCAGGAGAGCATGCAGGGATGACTTTACAGGGCTTAAGTCTCTTCCAGGAATTTTGAGACTCCTTCCAGACCTACATCCTGTGGGCACACAGTGGAAAACTGGGCCCCATATTAATTCCCTTTCATACATCCAACCATATTTCCCCCATTACAATCAGTTGTTATTACAGCAGGCGTCCCACGAAGGGAATTTCAGCCCCGCCAGCAGTCCAGCTTTCTGCAGGATATCAGCTTATCTGAAATGATTCCAGGCACCAGAGAGGACATCAGGTCCCTCCTTGTCTGGCGCTATCCAGTCTATCCCAGCGTCTCCAGACCTGCTCTCTGCAAACGCTCTCCACTGTCACAGCTAAGCACAGTCACCCTGGAACCACGGAGCAAGAGTTACACCCTTCCCTGAGCCCATCAGCTTCTGAGGAGCCTCATTCCCCTCCGGCAGGTTCCTAAGTTGAGGCACAAAGACAGCCTCCCTCCCAGGCAGAAGTTCATTTCCCTCCCTTACTGACTGACTGGTTGGCATTAAGCAGCTCTTTGCAGCCAGGCTGGTTTGTGGCTGGAAACCAGCGGGAAGTGGATTTTTGCTTGTCTTCACAACCAGATCATACAGGACCTGATTGCCTGGTCCAGCAGGATCAGCCAAGTATCCAAGCAGAAGGATCCTTGGGCTCCCTCCAAGCCAGGGACACGTGCCAGGTATATTTGCTTTTTAGCAGGATGCTTTTGCCAGGACTCTGACTTTTCTGGTGGGCTCACATTGGAGGCTGCAGGAGTCTGGACCCAGAAAGTAACACTAGGTGGACCCAAGCATTGCAGAGAAACCCTTATCCCAGTCCTCAGGAAGCAGCACTCGGACTCCCATGCCTGTGACACAGCCAAGACTTCAAACAAAAGCAAAGAAGTTGCTTAGGGGATCAAAATAAAAAAGATTTAAAGTACTACATACCTGCTGTCTGAGTAGTTTTATTCTGGTTTAATCATGAATTCCTCAAATCCCTCCCTACCTCCCTCTGCTTTGACTGTAACTCAGGGGAAACACCAGTTCACTTCCCAGCTCCTGTTGTGCATCCTGCTCCATGCCATCCATCACCTGCGGGACACTGCAATGGGCAGCACAGCAGAGGGAGCAGCGACCTGCAGGGAACCCCCAAGGGAACACCTGCCTTGGAGTTCTTGCCCTTTAGGAGGCGTTTTAAAAGTGTTCATCCCACCACCGTTTGCTTCAGTGCCCTCCGGCTTCACCCCTGGAGCCGAATCCCACAGAATCCCACAGGTCCCGAGTGCAGCACTGAGGATCCCGTTTCAGGAAACACGTTTCAAGCTGCTCTGAAGAGACCCAGGCTGGTTTGAGGCACCAGGTTTGCTTTTAAGAGTCAAAGAAATGAAGTGTAAAGGCCAGGATAACCACTGAGCTCAGCTTCAGAACCGAGAACTGAGACTTCGAGGTGAGTTTAGCAACTGCCATCATCTTTTTGGTGCCTGTGCTCCAGCCCAAGGGCACAGATAAATACGACACAGCACAGCACCAGCTCATCCAGACGGAAGGAAGCAAATCTCAAGCCCTCCTTTAAGAGTCAAACAATCTAGGGCTGCCCTCACCTGAGAAGCTCATCCAAATAAGAGAGAGAGGACCTCAAACAGTCAGAAAACTCCAGGAAAAGACACAAAACAATCCCTTTAATAAAAGGAGGGTCAGGGGAGCCTAAGAGGCAGCAGCACAAGGAGCTGTGCCTTCAAGCATCAGGCTGCTGGGTAAGAATATTTTGTTTCTCCTTGCTCACTCTCACAACCAAAAAGGGGAAGAGTCACATCCCACGAAAGGAAAAATGAGTTATATTTGATTAAGAGGTGCATAAATACCCATTCCTTTGTCTGCCTCCCATAAACTCTTTTTCCTGAGCAAGGAAAGGAGCCAGCGAGGGCCAGAGCTGGTGTTCAACCAAGAGCTGCTGGGAAGGTCGGGCTCCTTTAGATGCAGATTGCACCCAGATGGTGATTTCCTCCTGGCAGTGGCAGGGCTTGGGGAAGGCAGCCAGTCTGCAGCTTGCTCTGCCAGAGCCAGAGGCAGAAAATCCCTGGCCAAAGTCATGGCAGCACACAGATTTTATTAGGACAGGACCATGCAGCCAACTTGTGCTGCCACCAGCCAGAGCAGGGAGATGCAAACAGGACTCAGGGCTCAACCATCCTAAGTGTGTTCACCCCACAGCCCTTACCCTAAACACAGCCCCCTCCCCTCCCCAGGCCCCAAAACAGGATTTACTTTCTCGCAACAAAGATGCTCTCGCACCCAGGAGGTATTCAAGGGCCCCCTGCAAGCAAAGAAGGGGAGCAACTCTCATTCAACCATTGCCTTCTTGGAAAGGAGCCACAGAGGGAACTGCAGCTTGCAGAGGATCATGGAATCACAGGATGGTTTGGGATGGAAGGGACCTTGAAGACCATCTCATTCCCAGCCCCTGACACGGACAGGGACACCTTCCCCTAGCCCAGGTTGCTCCAAGCCCCATCCAACCTGGCCTTGGACACTTCCAGGATCCAGGGGCAGCCACAGCTTCTCTGCCCAACCTGGGCCAGGGACTCACTGCTCTCACAGGCAACAATTCCTTCCCAATCTCCCATCTCTCCCTGCCCTCTGGCACTGGGAAGCCATTCCCTGTGTGCTGTCCCTCCCTGCCTTGTCCCCAGTCCCTCTGCAGCTCTCCTGGAGCCCCTTTAGGCCCTGCAAGGGGCTCTCAGCTCTCCCTGGAGCCTTCTCTTCTCCAGGGGAACCCCCCCAGCTCTCCCAGCCTGGCTCCAGAGCAGAGGGGCTCCAGCCCTGGCAGCAGCTCCGGGGCCTCCTCTGGCCTCTGGTTCTTGAGCACAGTCCATCTGAGGACAAGATCTTCACCAGAGTTTGAAGGCACAATGCCTGGGGTTGTTTTGATATAAATGAAAATGTTATTTGTAAGGGAATGTGGAATTGAAAAATTCATCTTCTAACCAGTAGCTTAAGCTCTCCCCTGACACATCAATACCTGAGGGTCAGTTCGCCTTTGCGTTGCTAGAGATGGGATCTCTCCTTGGAGCTTGTCAAAGCACATCCCCAAATTCATGGCTCAGTAACAGGACACAGGGTCTGTGTCACAGAGTTCCCTGGACCCTGCAGCCACACTCAGCCAAGGACCAGAGAGCCCAGGCTGCCTCTCCCTCCTGCCAGCACATCCTGAGATCCAACACATCATTACAGGACACAGCATATGGTAGAATCATAAGATATCCCCCAAGTCGGAAGGGAACCACAAGGATCGAAGCCCAGCTCCTGGCCCGGCCGGGTCACCCCAACAATCCCCCCCTGTGCCCCAGAGGATCACCCAAACCCTCCTGGAGCTCTGGCAGCCTTGGGGCTGTGCCCACTGCCCTGGGGAGCCTGGTCAGTGCCAACCAGCCTCTGGGGGAAGAACCTTGTGCTGAGATCCAACCTGAGCCTGCCCTGGCACAGCTCCAGCCCTTCCCTGGATCCTGGCCCTGCTCACAGACAGCAGAAATCAGAGCTGCCCCTCCACCCCAGCACAGTGGGATTGCTGAAACCCAGCCACTGAAGTCACCTAAGAGCTGACATGCAGCAGAAGATGATTTTCCTTTGCTTTGGTTCCCGCGTGGGTAAAGTCATGGGAAAAGCCTCCCCTTAAGTGATGTTACAGCCACACAAAGAGTCCTCCTGCCTAATGAGTACGTCTCAGGCAGAGATAAACACAATAGATTCGCACAGAGCCACAGCTGAATAGCTGACTTCAGCCTCAGTTTAGCCTCAGAGCATTAAGAGATTGTTGGTTCCAGTAGAGAACACACTTGCCAGCCTCATTTTGTGCAAGAGTACAGTTTAAATTGGGGGGGGAAACAAATCCTCAGTAAGTACTCCAGCCACCCAGCCCCTCTCCGACAGTCAGCAGAGACTCAATGTGAATATTTTCACTGCTGCTGGAGGCAACGTGCTGGTGAGAGGGGCTTTAGCATGGTGTTTATTTATTTTTCAGGACTCTAATGGATTTAGTAATAAATTATGCTCCTTACCCAAGACTCAGCTGAACATGTTATGAAGCTCAAAGCAGAGAGCAGCAGATGATGTCATGTAATAGCGCAATGAGGAGTTACACAACTGAAAGCAACAGATAAAAAACAGGAACACTCAGCAACATCTGAAGATGTGGTGTGAGGAGTAACCTTCAAACCCCAGCTATGCACACTTGCAGAGCACCCCTTGCCCAACACATCCAGTCAGATCAGGCGTCCAGGGGACATGAGTATTTACCTGAAACCTTCACCGTGAGGGCACCGGGCAGCAGAGAGGTGTCATTCCAACCAAAAATCACACGGGAAGCAGCAAAGACAAACCCAAGCCTAACAAAGACCAACGTTTCCCAGGCAAAGAGTAGATTTTCACTGACTCAGCAGCAGGTTCACAAGGACTCGCCGCACAGAGGAGGCTGAGAGTCAGGAGCAGCTCTAACAGCTTCCAGACAAGCTAAAACTCCCGCTTTTGACACAAAAAAAAGGGATCTGGGATGCGGTTGTGAAGATTCTTCACACTCTGGGATGATGACTTTCATCTCACTGGGCACATACAATTGCTGGCAGCAAACACACAAAACCAGAAAAGAAAAAAAAAAAAAAAAAAAAAAAAAAAAAAAGCCCCTCAAGTTCCACAAGCAGCTTCAAAGCCCGGCTTGCTGCTAGAACAGATTTGCCGTGCTTGTTTAACTCCGAGTTCCATGAAAAGCCTCTTGCTTTTCTCTCCTCGACGTGCCCTGCGATGGGACAGAGGGAACAAGTGGCAGGGATGCACTGTGCATCCAAGGAACAGCGGTCACAGCTTCCCACCCTCCAGCTCTGACACAGCAGACTGGGATCAGAAGTGGGTGTTTGCTGAAAGGACACGGTGAAAGAGGCACTTCAAGTAGCCCAAGAGTGAACTGGGTGTGAGAAATGCAGTGTCCCTGGTCAGGTCCTCTTGGGGAAGGGGCATTGCCCTCCTCTGGGGGTTCACCATGAGCAGAGGGCTCTCCACAAACCCATGGGTTACCACACCTGCTCAGGGTTGAAAGCCCATCCCCTCAGAACAACCTAAGTTTTAAGGAAACACCTTAAGGCTCCCTGAAACGAGGGACAGCAAAAATTAATGCAACAGCACAACCAACAGTGGAACTGAGTTGCTCTCCCACTGCCAGGTTAACCAAAACTAAGCTCTCTTCATGTTGTTAGCCCAGCACTTGTTCTTAAAACTGGTTTGGATCAGTAGCATTCCCACCACCTGGAGAGCTGGATGAATAAAGCCCTGGATGAAGCAGCCCAGTGCCTGTATAATTATATTTTTGCATTAAATGCCACGGATTATTGATGCCATCAGCTTTATCAACTCCCTCAGAACACTGACAAAGGCAAGTCTGAAAGCAGTGTTTTCTCCTTCCCTCTCTGACACCAGCCACACACCTCCAGCTTCCATGGGAGGGGAGAAAGAATCAACAGCTGGACAAGCCGTTCTAGTAAAATATTTTCTGTAGAGAGGGACCTGTGGTGACCCAGACCAACTGTGAGGTGATTAGACCTGCTTTCTGCAACCCTTCGCAGGCTGGAAAAACTGTTCCAGAGGGATCTGGAGTCTTGTATCTTCCTTTTCAGGCTTTAAAAGGCAGAAAGGGAAACCCTTAAGCATCCAATACCCAAGCAAGAAGCTTGAAGTCACCTGCCAGGCTACAAAGGATTCAAGGAGAAACTGTTCCATGAAAAATTCCAGGCAGACCAGGAGATTTTGCCATGCCCTGCTGCCATGAGGCAGAGGAGCTGGAAAGGACCAGTGCAAGGTAATTTTGACCCCCTAAACAGGAAAGTTTTCTAATACTAAGCCAGTTAGACTGAAGCCTCATCATCCTCTCTTGGGAGATTTTTCTTCCTGCATGAAGGCTGCCATATAACAAACAAAGGGTTTGTTTTTGGGGGGGATTTATTCTTTTTTAAAGGAAGAGAGTTGGAAGAAAAATAAAAAATAAAAAAAACCACCAAACAAAATAAAAACAAAACCAAAAACAGTGTATTACACTGAATCCTGTGTCAGAATATAAATTTACTTCCTTGCCACAGGAAGGATCCCCACATGCAAAGGGATGCAAGGTACTCGGTGTGAGATTCATTTCTGAAACACTGCAGCTGCACACAGCTATATAACTATATAACCACATAACCAGCTACAGAACCATGTCCACATCAACAGACAAGATTCTTACCTAGAGAAGGATTTTCAACCCACCCAGACACAGTTTCAACTCCTGCTGATGCGAGTGGGCACAGCCAGCCTGAGTGCACAACATTAAACCCACAAAGCACCCAGCCAAGCTCAAAAAGCTTCAATTTAACATGTCCAAGACTCCATCACCTAATTTTTATTCTTTTTTTTTTTTAGATGCCCCATCCATACTCCCCTTCCCGTGCTCTCATCTGGAGGTTGCAGAACCACGTGAAATGTTTTCACAGTCCTGCTGTTGGCTCTTCCCCCGGCGAGCAAGAAAGAACCACGTTTCAAGCACCAAACTGGCCAAACCCAACCATCATTTGCCACTCTTGGAGCTGCAATTCAGACTCGTTCCCTCGGGCACCCCAAGGCTGCAGATCCTGTTCTGCTGCGATTACAACAGCACCCACCCTCCCCTGTCCTCCACTTCTGGATTGCATTTTTTGGGTGTCCCAGGCTGAAGGCAAGGAGGAGACTTCAAAAGAGCCACCTACAGAAGTGCTGGCACGCTCCCATCCATTCAGGTGGCTCCCTCTCACAGACAGCCTGGCTCCTGGCTAGGAATCCTCAGGAAGCAGGGAGAAATGACTGGAATTAAAGCAGAGATTAACCTGAGCGCGATTTCCTTCTCTTGGGGAGCTCCCACGTGTGCCCTGCCCTTTCACAAGCCTCAAGCCCTAGGATGTGGCAAGTGATTACACCCAAAGAGATCCAAGCCTGTCAGGAGCATAATTCCTTCTTTACATTATGTCCATTCTTTTTTTTTTTTAGATGTGGGTTTTGGGGGGGTTTTTTTTTGGTTTTTGGGTTTTTTTTTGGGTAGTCCACATCCACAAGAGCTCGAGCAGTTTGAAATATCCACAAGGATGGGCTCGTAGAAGGTGCCTTGATACAATTTCTGAGCACTCAGCACCAGAAAACCAGAACATGGGGGTTTCTCTGACAGAGGGAATAAGCCAGTGCACTCCCTTGCAGTGGTTTAACACCCACTACAGAACATTTGGCCTCTGAAATGAAACCAAACACTCTTGGTAGTCCAAGGGATTTGCTTCATCACCAAGGAAGAAAGAAAGAAAAAAAAAGAAAAAGAGAAAAATCATGCATTTCAAATCCTCTGAAAACCTCTGATGCCAGAGAAACTCCAACAGACTGATATGAAGAGAGGCAGCTCCATCCAGCTTAGACTGCCCTGCAATTCCTGTTCCCACATTAGAGTGTTTTTACACCCTGATAAGCTGGATAAGTTTGATTTTGGAAACATTTTAGTTCCAGAGCTAGAAACAACTCCTCTAGTCACAGCATTTTCTCTGCCCAAGACAGCACCAGGCTCAGATCATTTTGTCTCTGAACACTGAAGCCTGCTGGGAACCAGATAAGTAGCCAGAACTGGGGTCAGAGGTGGTATTATTCCATCAGCTAGTGCCTGATGCTGCTCAGAGGAGGGGTCCTCCAGGGATCAGGTTTAGTAACTCCACACAGGTCTAAGCTTTATGGAAGGAGAGGTCCAGTGATGTCTTTTCTGGAGCAACCCTATTACAGAGCAGGAAAAGGTTGACCTTCCATCCCCTTCCCCAGATACCAAATACGATAATTCACAAAAAACACCTTCTAAAAACTCTTACAAGTGTGTTTCAGAGAATCACAGTCTGGTTTGGGTTGGGAGGGATATTAAAGACCATCTCATTCCACCCCTTGCCGTGGACAGGGACACCTTCCACTAGCCCAGGTTGCTCCAAGCCCCGTCCAACCTGGCCTTGGACACTTGATATATTTCCTTTTATACACAAACATGCCAAGCCCTCATGTTGTGTATTATATCAAGCATTGAGTATATTCAGTGTTCTTCCCTCACACAATGCAAGAACACTTAGGGGAGAAGCTGCATTTCCATCTCCTTCATCTCCTTGTCCCTGCAGGTAGTTCCAGGAGGGTTGGACACCTCTTCCCTCCCAGGTCATCTCCCCATCTCCCCTCAGGCTGAGCTGCTCTCAGTTGGCACAAACAGAGGGGAGCACAAATAAAGGCAGCATTTACAGGGAGCGACTCGGGGAGCTGCTGCTCTGGCACAGTTGTTTTCAGCCTGGAGATACAAAGCAGATACACTTGGAGCATTTTAATAGAGGGTTTGCCTGCCACAGCAAGTATTTATTGACTATAGACTGAAACACCACAGCAGTTCATTGCCAGCCACCTCCTGGCAGTGTGTGCTCCAGGACTCCCCTCCAGCTTAGCCAGGATATTTTGGTGTTTGCTACCTGAAATATCAGAGTCAAAATGGTTTCTCTACCCTGAAATGATGCTCCAAAGATCACCAAGTACCAAAATTTAGTTGTGGTCACATTAGTTGAGCAATAAAACCCTCCCAGGGCTTCTCACCTCCTTGGGACACGGGCATTCAGCACCCAACAAATTAGGATGGAGATATTCCACCTCGGTCCGCACTGATAAATCAGGTGCTTGTGTTAGTTTTAGCAAGAAATCCTCACTGAGGATTTGCCCTGAGCTTGTGACCCAGCTTTGTGTGTTTTCACAATTAACTCTCCCCAGGCAACCTGTCTGGACATCACATCTCTGTTTTCCAATTCCCAGCAGCAGACTGGGGAAGGAATTTCTGTCCTCGCCGGAGACAGGCTGGTTCTGTTTCAATACCAAAAAAACCCCATCAATTCAGGCTCAGCCTGCCAGGGTTCCAGCAGTGTTTGCACAACACCCTCAGGCACGTGGGGGATTTTCAGGGTGTCCCGTGCAGGGATTGGACTTGGATGATCCTTGTGAGACCCTTCCAACTCAGAATATTCTACGCTTCAAACTGTACCCCAAGCAAGAAGAGATCTGACAGCTCCAGAGCAACTCCAAGTTTCACCCCTTGTTGCCCAAGGTACCTCCCCCAGCTCAGAGCAGTTTGGCACAGTTTGCTCTTGATTTCAGCCTGTATCAAAGCCATCCCTGGCCCAGACCTGGTGTCACCAGGTTGGGTCACCAGACTCCATCCGGCCTCACTCATTAAAAGGGTTGAAATCATTGAAGTACCAACATCCCCATCACACAAAACATTCTCAAGTGCTGAGGGCACCGTCCTGGCCGGGTTCAAGGTTATTATCTGGCTTTGTGAGAAAGATCAAGGAGGTTCACCTGGTGCATTTCCTCCGCAAGAAGGGTTGTGACCATCAGCAAGCAACAGAAACTATGAGCAAAGAGTTTAGCAAGGCCTGTGAAAACAGAAGGAACGGCTCAGGAAGAGCAGGAAGAGAGCAGCAGGCAGACAGCTCAAGGCTCAGCCCATCTCCTTGCAACATCCAGCCAGAGTGAGTGTTCCTGGCCGCAATTCCCACACAAACATCCCTCTGAGGTTTTGGTTCTGCAGCGAAAGCGAAGGCCCGGGGCACTGGTGCCATCAGCACATTAGCTTTGGGCAAATGGGAATGGTGGGGGAAAGGGCATCATCACAGGGGCTTAAAAACAGCTCCTTCCACTGACCAGTAAATCTGCACCCAGCCTAGAAACCTGGACTGGGTAACAGCTCCCAACAGGTACCTTGCCCAGAGTTTAGTACCAGCCCAGTACTTCCTAGGAGATCCTCCAAGCCTGGAGACCAGGGATTTGGGGAGTTAAGGGTGGGTCTCTGCAGCACATGTCCCTTCCACAGAAGGGCTCACACACCCTCTGACTTCATCTGCATTTCAGCACCTCCAAAAATCCTGCAGCAGTGACAACTATTATTGTGCCACAACGTAGATACCTTTTGCTGGATTTTTAAGCAAAAAAACCCCAACAAACTACATATTTTGTCTTCCCCACCCCCACTTCGTCCACGCTCTTCAGTCTCTTCCCTCGTGAACTTTTGCAGCTTGGATATAACTTTGTATTATATTATTTGTCTGGGTAGAGCCAGAAACTTCTCCCTGCGCTTCCAGTAACCAAGAGACCCCAAATCAAAGGAGGATCAGATCGTAACACAGTCACTGAGATCTGCAGCAGCACAGACAGAATTAACAGTGGCCTGTTAAACACAACCTCCACAGGCTGTTTCAGGGAGGTTAAGCAAATCTGGCTCCATAACCCAAGTTTCTGCTGCACTTCTCTGTGTAAATCATGCCCCACTAATGACACTGGAGCACAGTTTAAAGAAGAGAGAGTTGATTGAGCAGAGCACCACAAAACTAAGTAGAAGTTAAATAATTGCCCAGTCATTATCCTGGCAGAATACTTGTGGCCAACACAAAGCATTTCCAAAGGTTTGGTGCTTGGTGAAGCAACAGCACCTCTGCTCTGTGAAGGGAGGGAATTTCCACTGTGATTTCAGCCATCTGGAAGGGGGGTTTTTTTTGGGAGGCACAAAGCATGGCAGCCCAGAGGAACAGAACAGGGAGCTCTGGGGGGAGCAGTTGAGATGTTTCAAAGCAGGTAAAGGCTTCCCTTTCATAGGGGGATACACACAGATGTCCTTCCAATCAACCATCCCTGAAAACAGGCTGGTTGGGGGTGGGATCAGGACTTGAGAAGGAAAAATCTCCTCCCCGAGCCTGTACAGTTCCTAGACTTTACAGCCAGGATTTTCATATTCTCTGAGCAGACACTGCCCTCGGGGTGGCATTTCCACTGCCAGGGTGAGATGGGTGCTGGAGTCCTGGGAAGTGGCCAGGGACACCTGAGATGACCAGGTAGCCCCCAGTATCCAGGAGACGCCAAGGCTGCCAAAACCTCCTCTTAATACTGTTACAGTCTTGGAACAGATTTTGTTGGCACAGGAAAATGGGAAAGCAACCCTTTTCCGCCTGCATCCCTCGGAGGCAGCTCCTCAGAGCTGGAAGCTCTCCATGAGTTTAAGACCAGCAATTTTTGGGTGGGTTCCAAGTACTCTTCATGAACAGTCCAAACTTCTGAGAGCTGGGGATCCCAGTCATGGCCAACTTGGGCTGCTGCCTGTGCACCTGAACCAGGAGCATGAATGATGCCGCAGGGCCAGCCAGCTCTGGAGCTATCCAGGGTATTCCCAAAGCCCTCCACCTCCTCCTTCACCCACTCTGCAGGGCAGAGACATCTCATCCTTAACTGCAGTCCCTACCACAGAGCCCCCATCTGACCCACCACTCAGACAAAGCAGAAAATGAGACACCTTCAGCCACACCAGCCGTGACTTTGGAAGCAACGAGAGCCAACTCAGAGTTGGACAAACCTTCCATCTGCTCCACAGGACCTCTCTTCCCCAGGGGGAGGCAGGGAGACACAAACTAAGCAGATTTCCTATTTCCAGCCTTGCATCCAGCCTCACCCTCCAAAAAAGCAATCAGTCCTTGTAACCAGCCCTGCCATCCCCACCCCAGCTGGGGAAGGCAGAGCAAAGCCACCCCCTGGTCACCACCTTTGCTGCTGCTCCATCCTAACCCAGAAGGGGTTTTTTCCCCCCTCCACCACAGCAGCCCAAGGCTGGACTGATGCTGCAAGTTATACAGGGCTGTGGTGCACAGATCCTCAAAATATAGGAGGGCAAAGGGCTGGCATTCCATGCGGGAAGGCCCGGAAGGAGCTCCGAGGGGAAGCGCTCGCTCCGCAGCTTCCTGGCTCAGCCATCCGGGGAATCTGTTTGTGCTGCCAGGCCCTGGTCAGGGACACCACTGCACTTCATCCCAGCTTCCAGCAGTTCCTCCTGTCCCAGGACAGCCCCAGGGGCAGCAGGAACAAGGCCACAGGAGCAGATGGGAGCATCCAAAAGCAGCTCGTCCTTTCAGCATCTCCAAAGCAAGCAGCCCAGGTCCCGCATGGCCTCCCCCTTATCCCAGAAGAAATGTTTGGAGGAGATTGAGACAGAGATAAAGCCCAAGTTCAAGAGGGAAACAGAACAACAGGAGCAAAATTTAGGTGCCTTTGGTCCCAGCAGTGCATCTGGATGATTTCTCCTCCTCTTCTCAATGCCCCGTGGCTCATTCCATTCTTGGATAAGCCCAACACCCCCATCCCTGTTCCTTTATTGCCCACAGAGGACAATTGTTGCTTGGACACAGGCTTTCCTACCAGGAGCATCAGGGAAGAAATCTACAGCTGAGAACAGCACATCCACTGTAATCTTCCTGCTCTTGGTGATGGGAGTGTGGGGGGGGTGGGAATAATAATAATAAAAATAAAAGAAGTTAAGAGCTGTGCACAAGAAATGCTGTTGTTTAGTGCAAAACCAAGTTTGTCTATAAGGCAGATGCCAAATAAGTGTGTCACTTCTGAGTGTCACACTATTCCCAACACAAACACATGTAATTCCTAGAAATATTGCAGTAGCTGGGCTAGGAGGAGGCAGGAGGCCCTCGGAGCCTGCTCTCAAGGCTGTCAGCTCTCTGAGCTGAGCCAAAGGCACATGAAGTAAATGCATCTGCTGCTTTTAAACACATATATCACAGAATCAGAGTGAACTGGGTTGGAAGGGACCCTAAAGATCATCTCATTCCATCCCCTGCCATGGGCAGGGATACCTTCCACTAGCCCAGGTTGCTCCAAGCCCTGTCCATCCTGGCCTTGGACACTTCCAGGGATCCAGGGGCAGCCACAGCTTCTCTGCCCAACCCGTGCCAGGGCCTCACCACCCTCACAGCCAAGAATTGCTTCGTAATTTCCAATCAGAAACACTTCCTATCCACAGCAGACTTTAAGATGCCCAATAAAAGCAGTCTGGGAGATCTTTCCCAAAACGTTTCCTCGAGCCAAAGAAATCTAAGCAGGTGTAGGCAAAAGGACTCTGCAGAATAGCCCCTGCAGCTACTTCATCTTTGATCTCAATATTCAAATATCAGTAATTCAGAACAGCTCTCCAGATTTGCCCCAATTTCTGTAGCCCTTAGCCCAACATCAGGGCACTAAGCTGACCTTGGAGAAGGGATCTGGGAAACCAGGAGGCTCTCAGACAGCCCAAGACTGTTTTTTTTTTTTCCCCAGTGGTAGGAACCAACATGCAGCCTGTTTGGCTCCCTCACTTTTTTTTTCCAGGGATGGGGACCCCCGTCCCAGGAATCCTGGGGACCCCCAACATCCAGGGCCACCGGTTGCCCATCAGCAGGAAACACAGGGCTCAGAGGCAGAGGTGGCCTGAAGGGACAGGAACCCCCTGCCCGCTCCACCCTGGCACACAGATCCCTGCTCCTGGGAGGGTGGCCAAGGTCATTTCAGAAGGAAACTGCACTTTAATGCAGTTTGCAGCGAGGCCACACTCCACAAACACCTCGAATTTGTCAAAGTGGACAAAAGTGCTACATCCAAAGGACCCCCACGGCAGGACAAGAGTTTTTCCTCAGGGACAGGCACTCTGCAAAAAAACACCAGGAGAGCCACCACTTAGCAAATGGGTTTTTATGGCGCACTCAGGGCAGTGATTCTGCTGAGCGAGGTTCGTTTCGTGCTGCAAACTTAACTCCTGCACACAAAAGAGGGAGCACTGAGTGGGTCATGGCTTCCTTCTGGGAAGTCATTTAACAGGAAAGGAAGCCCCAGCAGAACACACAGCACAGCATGTCCTGCTTTGTCCTGCACCCTGGGATTCCTGTCCAGCACATCTTGAATTGACTGAGCTGTAGAGTTCTGCTTTTTCTCCTCAAAACAACATTTGGGAGGGCTGACGTCCCCCAGCACGAGCACCTCGGAGCGTCAGAGGCTTTTCTGGGCACGTTTGTACAGATGGAAGAGCCAAGGGCAGCACAAGGAAGAAAACCAGCCACCAGGCCAACAACACAAAGTCCAGAATAGGTATAGAGCCATTTATGTCAGAAAAGACCTCCAAGACCAAGTCCAGCCTTTAACCCTATGGTACATGTGGTCTGCTCTGCTCAGTGCTGCCCAACATCCCTCTCTTGGCTTGGCCACGACATCTTTTGTTCCACAGCAAAGCCCCCTGTGGGACAGCACACAGGATTTAGCCCTTGCAACCTCGCCAGCCTCACACATCATTATCACAACCACTTCTCATGCCACCCCTGCACCACCTTAGCCTACAGGCTTGCAGCACAACTTGGCCTTCAAACCCATAATCAGGACTAAAAAGCCCTCTGAAGTGGTCCTGAACTCCTGCCCTTTTGGACGGGGGATGGATAAATCTGAGTTTGTTTTCACACACTCCCAGTTAAAAGCCCCTCAGATGTGAAACTGGACGTTTAGCCAAGAGCAGCTGCCTGAGCCCCAAGTTCAAAAGACTCTCAGATCTGCTATAAATTGCCAAGCTGTGTCTCCAGGGAGAGAGTCTGGAGAGATTAAACACTCAGTGCCTCAGAAAAAAGATAAATTTGGTCTCCAGTTTAAACACGGGGTGTCGTCCCAGGGGTTAATTTTAGATTTTTTAATAGGCAGAAATTACTCACATGGGAGACTTCTCGGGCAGGGGGGTTTGCAGACACAGACCTATCTTGCAATCCAGCCCAACTTTTGCAGTGCTTTAAACTTAAGAGGCTTTAATTTCAAAGACTTGTTTTGCATTTTCATCTCCAAGTTCGTCTGGTTTGAAAGAAGCACCAGGGCCAGAGAAGATGGAAGGAATGCTTCAGGCTCAAACACCCTGCTGCCATTAAGCAAGTGGAGGCTCATCAGGATGTGCCACCACAGAGAGCTCATCCCTCAAACCGTGGGAAGGGGATGCCCTGTGACAGAAAACCTCAAACTCTTCCCTCCTGCAGTTGCCCTCCCTCATTCTGCAGGCAAAGGGGGCTCACGGGGCATCCCAAAGCCACACCAGCACTACCAGGGCACAGGGAAACAGAGAACCCCTCTGCTCTGCAACATCACAGCACCTTCAGCGCACAGGCCACGAGGCCGATCTCCCCCAGCTTCCCAGACAGAGTCACAGAGTCCTTGAAGCTGCAAAAGCCCTCCAAGATTGAGTCCAACCATCCCCCAGCACTGCCAAGGCCACCACTCACCCATGTCCCCCTTGAAGTGTCACATCCACAGGGATTTTAAATCCCTCCAGGGATGGGGACTCCACCCCTGCCCTGGGCAGCTGTGCCAGGGCTGGACAACCCTTTTGGTGAAGAAATTTTCTCCAATATCCAACCTAAACCTCCCCCGGGGCCACTTGAAGCCGTTTCCTCTTGTCCTGTCACTTGTCACCTGGGAGCAGAGCCCGACCCCCACCTGGCTCCATCCTCCTGCCAGAAATCCATCCGTATTATTCCAGAGGAAAGATGTCCAGGGACACCCAGGGAAGGGCTGATTTCAGTGGATCAGGCTGGTTTCGCTCAGCAGATTCCGGCTGCAGCGACCCAGGGGATGAGCCAAAAGGCTCAGCTGCCCACGAGGAACTTCAGATACCTGAGAGAGGTTATTTTGAGTGCCATGTAATGGATACATGACCTTACCCCGAGGGGGCCCTCCAGTAAAATTTAATTTTAAGGGCTCAGATGATAGCAGTGTGTCTGTATTAAGATAATGCCTGGTAACACAAGCGGAGATTAGAATGTTGTGGTCACTAGTGGTCATTTAACACAGACCTCACTAACACCACTGTACCCTAATGATTAAACCTCGTGTTTCCTAATTTCGGGAGATTTTTTTTTACCTCAGCTATCAGTCACCAGAGCAACTAGAATGGTTTTACCTTCCCAGCTTTTAAACCCAGCATCATGGAGAGACCTCCAGGGAGTCCCAGAGCTTATTCTGGGCAGACAGAAGAACTGGTGGCCATAAACCTTTTCATGTTAAGGGTACCCATGGGCCTGCATCTCCAGGTTAAACCCAGTTTGTGCAGGATTCACTAAGATATCAGAGGTATTAAAGTTGGTTTGTTTTTTTTTTTCCTATCCCCTCTCATCCAGGAGAAAAAGTAGACTTGTAAATAGTTCAGTCTATCATGCAGCACTAATTATTTTCTCAGAGGTTTTCAGGCAAAACAAGGGTGGGTGTTACCTTTTTTTTAATCCCCTGCTCTGCTTCTGCCAGCACTTGGTTAGAGAAGGATGTTTATATTTATCCATAGTAAGACAGCAAACAAACACACAAAAAACACCCCCCATAGCTTAATTTTTAAGCTGTCAGTGCCAGGTTGGCTTTAGCTGGACTCTAGATGCAGCTAAACCCACATGTTTTTAGCTGAAGTTGTATTTGGAGCCGCTCTTCCATGAGGTCATCCAGCCTCCTGTCAGGGAGATGTCACCTCACCTCAGGAATGGCTCTGGGGGAGGAACTGCTGGCTAACCTGTCCCCCCGGGGCACAAGGCTGCTCCTTCTCACACCGGGGAGGTAGAAAAGCAGTGCCCTTGGTTTTTATTCACTCAAGCAGCAGCTAATGCTTCAAAATCCTCCCAGCCCCATCAGAAGTGAAAGGCAGGGCCGAACTCCCAGTGCTGCTCCTCAAAACACCGCTGTCAAAGATTGCCCTCGATTCCCTCACACCAACATGCTCAGTTTTAACTAAAAGCTGCAATTAAACAAGAACCCACAAGTCCAAGGGCTCTCCAGGGGTTACAGGGGATGTGAATGCATAGCTGTTTTAATATTCAGTGTTTAAAAACAGGGCTCATTAAATAAGCATCACACACACACTCACCCCACCCCACATCTGCCTGCAGTCACTGGAGCCACTCTGTTACTTGTTCTCCAAATTCATATTTCATGCTGCAAGTGGTGGTGGAGCAATGATCCAAGCGAGCAAATAAGCTTGAGATTCTTCTCCAAGACATACAGCCAACCCACCTCCCCGGGTGCATATCTGAATATCAAACCAGCCTGGCCTGCATAGGGCTCCTCCAAAAACATGTCACACACACGTTCCCTCATCTGCAAAGCCGGAGAGACCAAGTGACCGTGGGGTGTTCATGACACTTGAACACTCTCCAGCTCATTTTTGCCTGTGTTTGGACTCCAAGGCAGGGTCAGGGCTACACAGACACACACACACAGACCTTTTCTCCTCCAAGAACCTTTGCAGGACCCAAAATCAGACCTTCCAGCATTTCTGACAGAAGGCAATGGTCCAGCAGCAACACAGCGGGGTCCACCTGGCTGTTCCCAGGGCATGGCAGGACAACTGTGTTGCCTGGAGGAGAGAAGGCTCCAGGGAGAACTTTCAGCAGCCTTCCAGTACCTAAAGGGGCTCCAAAAGAGCTGGAGAGGGATTTTGGATAAGGACATGGAGCAACAGGACAAAGGGGAATGGTTTCCCACTGCCAGAGGGCAGGGTTAGATGGGATATTGGGAAGGAATTGTTGGCTGTGAGGGTGGGGAGGCCCTGGCACGGGTTGGGCAGAGAAGCTGTGGCTGCCCCTGGATCCCTGGAAGTGTCCAAGGCCGGGTTGGAGCAACCTGGGCTGGTGGAAGGTGTCCCTGCCCATGGCAGGGGGTGGAATGAGATGATCCTTAAGGTCCCTTCCAACACAAACCATTCTGTGATAAGATCGAGGCATTTGGCTTCTTGATGCTCTGTGCACTGACTGATTTGCACCAGAGCTCTTTCCTATTTCCTTTTGAGGGTGAAAGCAAAGCTATTCCTATTTTTATTTCCTATTTTCAAAGGAATTAGACTTTCCTAAGAGGCTCAGCTTCCAACTGAACTGCTTTGTTCCCAGAGTCAAGTATTCCTGGCAAACACTTTCCCAGCTCTCACAGCTGCTGACTTACATCAGGGACATCCTAATTATCCAGCCTCCCAGGTGAGGTGCTTGTATATCAACAGAAAGACACCACAAACAGATGCCTGTATATTGAAAATAATAAAAAAAAATCCAGATAAATAAACAACCCACCCTCTTGAAGGTGGAAAGTGGAGAGGGCACAAGTAATTTTGGAGACAGTGAAGTAAAATATGGGAGACTTATGACACACAGGGCACCCTGGAAGAGCTGAACAAGAGGGTTGGGGGATTGGGTGGTCGAGACTGAGCCACACCAAGGTCAGGTTGACAGTCAGCTTCACACACCAGAGGCAGATCTTCAGTTCTGCAGGGGAGTGACAACTTATTGATGCATCTGACAGCAGGAAAGGAGCTGAAATCCTACTTCCAGCTCATAGCAGCTCGAGGAGAAAGCAGAGGGAATTAGTGTGCTGTAGTACCTCCACAAAAATCAGCAATGGGAACGAGGCACACTTGAGACGTGCAACTATCAACACAAAGATGCAAGAATTAGCGATCAGTGTGGTTTTCAGCTTGCTGGAGCAGCTGAAAAGGCAGTGTTTTCCAAGAGGGAAAGGGATTAACCAAGCAAACAAGGCATCAGCATCAGCTGAGAAAAGGGGGTAAAGTCATGGCAACAAAGACAACACAAACACAACACGTGCAGTCACTGCTCACACTTTCCTTCTTTCAGGAGAAAGGGGCTGTCACCCCCAAATACACAGAGCTGAGGAACTGGTGAAGGCTGCCAGTTCAGCTGAAACCCTTGGAATTGAAAGAAATCTCTTCTTCCCCTCCGCCAAAGGAGGTTTGCTTAAGAAAAAAACTCTTTGCTCGTTTAAAAAAAAAAAAAAATCAACTTGAGCAAGACAGAAATCCAACCTCACACAACTCCCATCTTCACATTTTACTAAATTCTGGTTATAAAGCCTCATCTGCCGGGAGAAGGATCCACAGTGTGGATACATCCCTTCCCTGTGGTGCGTTTCTCGGTCTCTGGTACACCATGTACTGTTTAAAATATCCACGCAGAAGAAGTGAGACAAAGAGCCACAAAATTGCTCAAGAAGGAGCTGTGTTAACAGGAACCTGCCCCAGAGAATTAGTGCTCATCATTTCAAGCTCCCTGTGCCTGTGCTGGTCTCCTTCCTCCATCTCTGTGTCATCCTTGGGCTCCATAACTCTCTGCCAGACCCCCCAGCCTGGACCATTTTAGGTAGTAAATGACTCAAATACCAAAGCATTACATTCTTTTTTCTGCCAATAGCCAGAAGTCTGATTTCCTAATAGTTACAGCAGAATTTAACGCACACTTTTAGTGCTTTTGAGATAGAAAGTGTTACTGAAGTGCCATCATGAAGTACTCAAAAAAAAAAAAAGCTAATTAAAAACAAGCTCAGGTAATTCAGCAGGGAAAATAATTTCAGCTTTTCATCAAGAAAGGGTCTCACTTCCAAGTGCCTTTCCAGCACCACCTCTGGGAAGTTTTCACCCCCTGATCATCAGGATGGGAGTCACACATACATTTAAACTAAATGTGCTGGGGGTAATACTATGGGGCTTTTCCAGTCAGTCTAGAAGATCCTCATTACCAGAAACAAAAATGAAAAAAAAAAAACCTAGAAAAAAAAAAAACACCTTTAACTTGTCAGAAACAAGTACTTAATGCTTTGGGAGTTACCCTCACTCAGGTTCGCTGTTTCTCTGCTCTGCATGAACAAAATTAATAAATAAAAGATCAGCAACTGAATTCTGTCGTCGCTGATGAAAATTCGGTGCTCCAAATTTCCCTGAAATCTGTGACCTAAAGACAACTCTTTCACTGTCGGGCCAGCTGGAGTGCTGACCAGTTTCTAGGCACTGGGCAGCATCTTCAGTAAACAAGAGCTGGTCCCTTCCAACCTGGAATTGTTCACACCTTCATGGAGAGTCTGGGGGGAAGTCCTCAACTCTTTCAGCATAGAAGCTGAAGCCTTCTTATGTTTCTACTGGTGGTAGCACACACAAACTGCCAAAAAAACCACCACCTTCAGGAGTACAAACTGTACTGTTGGCATTTGAAAGTCAGAGGTGATGAAAAAATAAATTAAAAAGAAAAAAAAAAAAACAAAAAACCATCTCGCCAACAGTTGCCAGCCATCACCAGCCTCTACCAGGAAATGGAAGTATTGTGGCTTTGAGAAGATATCATTTTCCTATCCTCTGTCCTGCTTGCTCCCCATCCCACACTGAGAGCAGCCCCTTCAGATGGTCAGGATGAAGTCAAAACCAAGGAGTGCATTCTTCTGGATACTCCAAAGGTGTGGGCGATACCTGGAGCAGCCAAGGACCTGGATGTGCTCTCCCTGTGCTCGTTCCTGCCCTTCCTTGGTCCCCTTCCTGAACTCAGCCCAGCTCCAGAGGACCCTGCAGAGCAAGTCTCATCCCCCACCCCAGAGCACATCATTACAGGAGAACAAAGCTTGGGCTGTAGGTCCACAAAGTGGTGGAAGTGACCACTTCCGTCTCCCCCCAGCTCACACCCACACCTCCTCCAGCTCCAAGGCTATTTTTCAGGAGTGGGTGAGCAGGAGAACTGGCTATTTTCCCTGTTAATGCCATTCCTTGTTACCATGGAGCTCTGATTGGAGTTCAGCGCTGCTCGCCCACGCCAGGCACTGAGGAGCATCAGCACAAGCAAGACCCTTCAAGGGCTTCTCAGGAAGGTGCTCAGCCCACCCAAGATGCCAAGAGTAATTGAAAAAGTCTCCAGCAACAAGTGTAGCTTGATTTTTAAGGTACCAGGGGTGCAGGGCGGGAGCTTTGTTCATCTCAAATCTTGGCACCCACGTTCATGTTAAACACTCAACTGCTCTGAAGGCTCAAGAAGCTCGGACAGTAGAGGAAGGCAAAAAATATATATACTCTATAAGGATGCACATAAATGGAGGTGTAGGGTTTCAGCTTGAGATGGCTGATACTCTGACACCCAAGCAGCCAAAACTTTGGGAATTTTGAAACTGAGAGACAGTTGTCCTGATGGAAACAGAAGGAGCTGAATCGTCCTAAGACTTGAGGCAATCTTAGCAGACACAGATAAACCACTAGAAAAACCAATGCCCACGTCCTGTTGGGAGCACCATGCCTCGATTGCCAGCATAATTGAGGCCTGGAAAAACTTGTCTAGAGGCGTTGCACAGGAAGGGTTTACTCCTGTGACACTTTCCCAGCAAGGAAGCAGGAGGGCAGAAAGCCCTGGCAGGGAAGGGCAGAGGTCCCTCCGCTGCAGTACTGGAGATGTGGCAGGAAAAAGGCACAAGGAAGAAGAGGAACCACTAGTTGAGCATCACAACTGTTACTGCTTCATTCTTTCCTACCCAGGATGAAGGACAGCCAGGATCCTCCAGTGCCTGTGGGGTGTTTGAACCGCAGGAATTACCAACCTGCTACAGCCCTGACACAAGTGATGGGCAAAGCAGTGAAAAAAATGGGATCACAGACTGGGTGGGGTTGGAAGGGACCTTAAGGATTGTCTCCCTCCAATGCCCTGCCATGGGCAGGGACACCTCCCACTAGCCCAGGTTGCTCCAAGCCCTGTCCAACCTGGCCTTGGACACTTCCAGGGGAAGCCACAGCTTCTCTGCCCAACCTGGGCCAGGGCCTCCCCCGCCTCCCAGCCAGCAATTCCTTCCCAATATCCCATCTCTCCCTGCCCTCTGGCAGTGGGAAGCCATTCCCTGTGTCCTGTCCCTCCATGCCTTGTCCCCAGTTCCTTTCCAGCTCTCCTTGAGCCCCTTTAGGCACTGGAATGCTGTTAGTGCCTTCTGCAACACTTCAAAAAAAAAAACCAACCCAATTATCAAAGCCCACCATGAAGCCTCAAGGAACAGACCACAACCCGGGCAGCCAGGCAGGAAAAAAGGCTGTAACACTCTGCACGTCTTTCCTACCCAGAGCCCCCCCCCAGACCTGGGAGGACACGGCCCCCTTCCAAGAGAGCTGCTGAACACACGTGCACTTGTGCCGTCCCAGAGCTCACACCCCCCGTGCCAGAGCAGGCAAACACCACTAACCTCTCACAGGGAACATCTCCATGGCAAGGCACTGGCTGGAGCAGGGCAGAGCAACACACTGACACTGCTGGTGACACAGAGGCCAAGGAGCAAGTCCTGAGAACCCAGACACTGGTACCACATTGATAAAACCTCGCTCCAAAAAAAAAATAAAACACCAAACCAGCGAAGTCAGCCAGCTCCAGCCTTCCATTTAAAGAACCACTACATCAACACCAGGCTCATTCCTTAAGACACAGACAGTAGGAGATGAAGTTTTTAAGAAGTTGTTGAATCATACCCATTCTTAAAAATAAATCAACTATTAAAAGCCACGCTGCTTTAGAGATACGTCTCCCTCATTGTCCTAATTACAAAGTTGGCTGAGCGCAGCTCTTTGAAAAATGAAACACAGCTCTTGTCATGCTGTTTCAGCAGGGTGGTGTGTCAGAGGAAGTTCTCCAGCAGACAATGTTCTTTCAGGGGCTGATTGTATATCTAAGGGAGGGCCACATGGCCCATGACCCCAGAAATGCATCCATTAAGGAAAATTGACTCTCGAGCACACAATCGCTTCCATTTGTCTTTTGTGCCATTGTGGGGGACTCGGGAATACTGGGCTGTTCCAGCAGCAATTATGTGGGGTCTGCGGAGGGCCAAGCCCTGAATTGAATCCCCCGTGTCCTTACGGCAGCTCGGCAGGACTCGAATTCTATTTTACTTTCCGAGACTTTTTAAAGAGATAACCTTCCTGCCTGGTCGGTCTTCATCCCGAGACAGGATTATCAGGGCTGCCTAACCCTTCCCACTGCTGTTTTCAGCTGCTTACACATTCACCAAGCGCTGGGCTGTTCAGGATGGAGGTTCACATGCCAGCCGGGTCTCTGCCTCGGGCACAGTTGTTTTGGAACATGCAAATCCAACTGCTTCTCAGAAAGCAGCATGGGAATAAGCACATTGTTTTGTTCGATTTCTGGTGGCTTTTTTTTTGTTGTTGTTGTTGTTGCTGGTTTGTTGTTTTGGTTTTTTGGCTTTTGGGTTTTTTTTTTTTTTTGAAAAGCCTCGGAGGACCCCATGATTTAGTACCAGGGACTCTAATGAAGCGAGGGACGGCTTTTTGTGTGTCAAATTCCATTTTTGTCATCGCCGAAAATCCAGGCAAAATTATAAAGCCTTTGGAGGGGAGGGGGGGGGGGGAAATGCAACTGAATTGCATGTGCTCAACAGCCCTTAGACTTTAGGATTTAAGACTCAAGGGTTTCGGCTTCGCTGAGGGAAACTGGAAGCAGGTATGGGGCAAGCAGGAGGGAACGAACAGGAGGCAGCCAAAAAAAAGCCGGGAAAATAGGGAACAGCAGGAGATACACCAAGAGAATCAGTGGCTGAAGGAGGTTCAGAAGCCAGGCTTGAAGTTGGCAGGGCCAGAGTAGCAACTTGGAAAGGCCAAGGAGTTGTAAATAAGGGGCAATGTCAAGACAAAGGTGGCAAGAGGTCCTCTACTGACTCCCTAACAAACCCAAGAATCACGGAATGGTTTGGGTCGGAAGGGACCTCCAAGACCATCTCGTTCCAACTTCCTGCCATGATCGGGGGGACCTTCCACTAGACCAGGTTGCCCAAAGCCACATCAGGCATTCCTTTCTTTCTCTGTCACGGGGGGGCCTTCATTTCCCTCATTCTCCCTGTCAGCAGAGATGCTGGTCCAACTCTACTTGGCACCTCTCGTTCCGCTCACCTGGAAGAGCCCTTTGCTGCTGGGGGCCGTTCGTTTAAGGAGCAGGATCTGCCCAGCAGCCCTGGGAACACAGACCTGCTGTGACCCCAGAGGCACAGCGAGAAGCACTTTCCCAGCGGCAGGCAGGGATTAGCCTCCGCGAGTTGTTCTTACTTTGGGAGCGAGAGAGCACAAGGCAGTGTTTAATTATTGCTCCATAAAACAGAAAGCAGTAGCTCCATTATTCCGTGCTCCCGAGCGCTGCCTCTGTGGCCTGAGCGCCTCCGACAATTTGGCATCAAGATGAGTGTTGGATGTTATGTTCCAGGGAAGCAGAGCCCAAACAGCAGCTTTGCAAAGCTCTCACTCAACATTTGTCCAACCCTGTGTCTGGGGATTGGGCAGTTTTCCTCCACGCTTCGGAGCAGAGGTGGGAGACCATGAGCTACGGTCACATCTCCCCTCCTTGAGGTCAACAGGGGATGGTTCTGCCAGCACGGAGAGGGACTGCTCCAGAGATTCCCTGTTGGAGGGACAGACCTATTGGAGCAAGTCCAGAGCAGGCACCAAGATGATCAGAGGAATGGAGCAGCTCTGCCAGGAGGAAAGGCCGAGAGCATTGGGTTTGCTCAGCCTGGAGAAGAGAAGGCTCTGGGGTGACCTAACTGTGACCTTCCGGTGCCTGAGGAGCTACAATAAAGATGGAGAGAGACTATTTACAAGGGCCTGGAGTGACTGGACAACGGGGAATGGCTTCCAACTGACACAGGACAGGGAGAGATGGGATATTGCGAAGGAATTCCTGGCTACGAGGGTCGGGAGGCCCTGGCACAGGTTGCTCAGTGGAGCTGTGGCTGCCCCTGGATCCCTGGAAGTGTCCAAGGCCAGGTTGGATGGGGCTTGGAGTGACCTGGGCTAGTGGAAGGTGTCCCTGCCCATGGCAGGGAGTGGACTGGATGAGCTTTACAATCCCTTCCAACCCAAACCATTCCATGATTCTGTGACTTCCTGCTCTGGTGAGAGGCCTGCACAGTACCATGAGACATCAATCCGTTGTCCAGCAGCAGTGCAGGGTGAAAAGGTCATAAATACAAACACCCAGTTTAATGCCTGCCCATCTGATGTCTAGAACCCTCAGATGAAGGAGGCATCTCCAGTTCCAAGCTTATCTCAACACCAATGACACAGGCACAGGTTCCAAGCTGTCTATCACTCATGGTAGAGGCTGGAGGAGAAGTCAGAACTCTGGTCTCATATTCTTCCTTCAAAGAGGCTTCAGGCAAAAATCTGGTAACACCCAACTACAGCATTTTATGCTTAAAAGGAGCATTTGGTAACGAACCGCAAAGGCTTAATTGGGGCATCTGAGAATTCCACCATTTCTGGTGGAAGTCAAGTGTACCTGCATCTCATCAGAGACAGCAGAGCTTCCAAGCAGAAAACCCACCCCTGACCAAGGCTAACATACCACCCCCTTTTCTGCAGAGCCTTGATTGCTTCAGTTTATCCAGTCTCACTTTTGAGCTGAAAACAAAGAGCTCTGGCAAGTGTTTTGAGGTTTGTTAGAAATGTAAGCAACTAGAAGTAAACATTATGCAAACTTTACCTCAGGTCTGACCCCAGCAGCTTTTTCTGCCCTTTCTGTCAGCCCACACTCTTAAGAAGGTCAATTTTTTGTGCTTTTGTCTTGTTTTTCTAGCCCTTGCCAGCCCTCCATCCACACCAAGTTTTTCATACCTTATTCAGGGTACAATAAAAGCATATGATAGCATCTAAAAACGAGGCAGGAATGGATCTATTACACTGCTTTATTGAATTAATGGCTTGCAGGAAGGTAATGAAACCTGGTCAGAACTGGAGCCTACCCCTAAATGTTAGCCCTTGCAGTTCAGCTTTCACAGCACTTAGTGTCTGTTTACTGAGACAAAAAACCCAAACCTGTTTACAGTGAAATTGGTTTCATTGTTACCTAAAATCATCATAAATGAGGTTTTTTGGATCCCCAACCTGGGCAGAGCCCTCATTAGCAGATCCATAGCCCTGCTGTGCCTAAGACTTGTACTTTCAGTACAAGACAGGTCAAACAGTCTTTCTCCCCGTCCCTGTCAGGCCAAGTGCTTGTTAGTGGTCTCAGCCCTGCCCCAAATATGTCAAACAACTTGGACTTGTTCTGCAGATCATCCTTGTAACAACTTCTGGGCGCAGCAAATCCCTTTAAAAACATTTCTGGTAGGTTTAAAGGTAACAACACGACCAGCAGAGGGGTTAAAAGGACACGCTGTGGACCTGCTGACAACAAGCCAGGGAATGTGTCTCATCTAGTTAGGATGATCCCCTGGCTTTCCAACCAAGACACAAGTTGAGAAACAGGTTGATATCAATACTGGGGAAGGTTCAGCCCTCAGCTCAGCCCCAGGCTGTGTCTGGATTTACATGTACTTGTGTGGACACAAAGTCTTTGCTTCAGGAGCCTTCAGCAAACCCTCCAACCTTGGGCTCATCCGCCTGCTCTCAGCTCTTACATCACCTGAACGTAGCTTTGTTTTCCTGAAGTAACAGGAACATTGCTCTGTGTCCACCAAAACATCCTTTTTCCTGCAAGGCAGTGTCCTTAAAACCCACTTGCACAACTCCTTTGGGCACATACTCCAAGATCAGAAGGAACAGGGGTTTTGGGGGATTGCATTCCCGTCTCACGTCAGCTTTGCTGTGGACCAGTTTCGCCCTTCTGTCATAGAATCATGGAATGGTTTGGGTTGGAAGGGGCCTTAGACCATCTAATCCACCCCCCTGCTATGGGCAGGGACACCTTCCACTGGCCCAAGCTGCTCCAAGCCCCGTCCAACCTGGCCTTGGACACTTCCAGGGATCCAGGGGCAGCCACAGCTCCTCTGGGCAACCTGTGCCAGGGCCTCCCCACCCTCACGGGGAGAATTTTTTCCTAATGTCTAATCTAAACCTCCTCTCTCAGCCTGAATCCATTCCTCCTTGTCTTGTCACTACTGTCACATCCCATCCATCATCACAGAACACACCAGCCAAAGGATAAAGGTTCAACTGCACAGAATTAAGTTCGTCAGAGTAGAAATTTAATACAACCACATTCCCTCCAGCAAACATTATCTAATGAGGTGCAGTGCTCTGAACACTCAGAGGGTGACTTCCAACCCTCCCCAACGTCAAGGAATTAGGGAGGGGAGGCTGGTTAGAAGTGGCTACATAATCCAAGTTGGACAGGACACTTGTATTTGAGACTAGCCTTGGATAAACAAGTGTTTCCTTGAGAAACAGAACAAAACTCTGTGACTTTTGTTCTGCCCAGAGAAGCTGTGGCTGCCCCATCCCTGGAAGGGTCCAAGGCCAGGTTGGATGAGGCTTGGAGCAAACTGGTCTAGTGGAAGGTGTCCCTGCCCATGACAGGGGTTGGAACTGGATGAGCTTTAAGGTCCCCTCCAACCCAAACCATTCTGTGAATCCATGATTCTATGGCTTAAATTTATCCCTGGATTAAAACAAACAAACAAAAAAATCAGAGGTGGACTCCTCAGCATCCACCACAGTGCAAGCAGACCCCCCCAGCAGGAATGCCAGTTAGTGATTTCCCTCAGTGTTGCCCTTTCCTTTTAGTCTTGTGCAAGGCTTTGCGATCACCTGTCAGGTCTGGCTGCAGTTGGTTGTTAGAGGAAGGGCACACGCGGCACCATTACATAAATCCCACCTTCCTTCAGGGGGAAAAGCAGCTGGGAACACCTCCTGCATAGTTATCAGCCCACCCCAAACACCCAGTGCAGAGACTGCAACAGATCTCGGAGTGACAAGATCTGGGTGCACACAGTGCTGGGGGGCCCCATCAGTTTGGATCCTTCCAGGACTGTGACAGCCCGTGGAGCACACAAGAACACTCCTGAGGTCCAAGCGCCTCCTTCCATCACAACAGCAGTTTGGGAAGAACTTTGACATTTGCTTTCATTTTGGTTCCAAGTGAAAGGCACCCCCAGGCTGAGCAAGCATCAGCTACAAGCCTCCAGCACACAGAGAGCAGCCACTTCATCTGTGCTGCACAGGGCACCCCTGAGCTGCCTTCTTATCACAGACTCATTCCTTAATTCCCTTATCCTGGGGGAGGATGCCCATGGGCTGATGGGGCCTGAGCAGCCAAACCCTCCCTATTCACAGGAGAGATGTTCCTGCTTTTCAAGAGAATTGATAATTTGAAGGGAAGTTGTAACAGCAAGAACACAGGAATCCGAGGATTAATAAACCAACAGTCTCTAGGGTCAGTTCAAGGATCGTTTTGCACAAGCAGACACTAAAAGATATTGATGTACAAGGCTGTTTGTGTAGACATGTGGAGGCTCTGACTACTCAGATATCAGATTCCAAACCAGGACCTTACTGCAAATACAGACTGTCAGCAACACCAGCAGACCCAGATGTGTTGGGGCCAGTATCTCCCACCAGTTCAACCCCAGGGATCAGCAGCAGTTCCCATTCCCAGGGAACAAAGGGAAACTGCAGCTGAACCCATCAGTGATGGACACAAACAGCAAGTTTTGGGGTTACAGTGTTATGGACAAACACTGGGAGAAACTCTGAAACACTAGGAAAAAGGAAAAGCCCAGCATTCACTTCTTTTACCCTTGGCTGCTGATTTAGCCAGGTGGTTTTGCTACCCAGCTTGTTAAAAACCAGCCTTAAGGACAGTTTCAGCAGACAGACAGCCTCGTCCCACTGCTCAGATCTTGGGCACGTTCCTCAGCGTGCCATAAACCGGCCACCTCAGACAGACCCACTCTGAACCACCACTGAGCACAAGCAAATACATCCATTTGGGAAAAAAACCCATCTATCAATGCCTGCTCCCATCAGAGCAGAGCTGGACCTGCAGAAAGCATCATACAAGTCTGACTCCCTAACAAAAAAATGCCCAAGCAACCCTTAACAGACACGGGCTCAGACATCTTGTCAGGACTAGAACAAACATTTGCATAACACTGTTGAAACCCTAATGAGACATCAGATACAGACACTTCTACTTGAAATGAGTGTCTGTCACGCCAGAGTTGCCACCAGATTAGGAAACAGGGCAGGGCCAGGGCAGAGTTGCCACATTAACAAGCCTGGCCACATAACAAAGGAATTCAGGAAATCACCCGAGGAGTCCTCTGGTCTCCCTGTCTGTGCAGGTGAAAGCCTTCAGCTCCAAAGTCAACGGGCTGACTGCCCAGAGCAGCTCAGTGTTTTAGTGCTAAAGCAGCAGCTGGTGCATAGAAGTTTTAAACCTTTCAATTATGAGTAATCTGAGAGCTCACACCAAGCTCCAGCCTGGTTGCTGTAGACTTAAACCTTTTGTTTATCACCTTGATGCAAGACAAGAGTGAGCCTGAGCATCAGCTCACCTCCCTCATAGGCAAGTGCGTCATCTCTCCTCCAGGAACGGAGGAGGGAGTGAGTTATTTGGGGAAATGCCAGTATTTAAAACTATTCCAAGGATGCACCGAGATGGGGGGTGGTTATTGTCATTCTTGAAATATCCTGGAGGATGCCATCAGACATTTCTGATCAGTCAAGCTCCAGGGAACAGTGAAAGCTGTGGGTTTGCTCGTCATAAATACATAAAGTCACAGAATGGTTTGTGTTGGAGGGGACCTTAAAGATCATCCAGTCCCACCCCCTGCCATGGGCAGGGACACCTTCCCCTAGCCCAGGTTGCTCCAAGCCTCATCCAACCTGGCCTTGGACACTGCCAGGGATCCAGGGGCTACCACAGCTTCTCTGCCCAACCTGGGCCAGGGCCTCCCCACCCTCACACCCAACAATTCCTTTCCAATCTCCCATCTCTCCCCGCCCTCTGGCACTGGGAAGCCATTCCCTGTGTGCTGTCCCTCCCTGCCTTGTCCCCAGTCCCTCTGCAGCTCTCCTGGAGTCCCTTTAGGCCCTGCAAGGGGCTCTCAGCTCTCCCTGGAGCCTTCTCTTCTCCAGGGGAACCCCCCCAGCTCTCCCAGCCTTTCCTCACGGGACAGTGTTCCATGTTTAACCTCTATGGATAAGGGTTCTCAGTGTGACCCCCCTTTTGGCACAGACACCTGTGAGCCAGTTTGCAGTGGAGACAACCCTTCCAGACAACCCTTCCAGACAACCCTTCCAGACAACCCTTCCAGACAACCCTTCCAGACAACCCTTCCAGACAACCCTTCCAGACAACCCTTCCAGACAACCCTTCCAGACAACCCTTCCAGACAACCCTTCCAGACAACCCTTCCAGACAACCCTGAGCCCACAGCATTCAGGACAAGGCAGAGCAGGATCACTCCCATTCCTTCGTGATTCACGGCAATATTTAAGCTCTTACTTGACTGATCTTCGGCTATTTTGGGTTCTGTTCTGCCCCGTCTAGAGCAGGAAGAACTTCTGAAGAGATAACTGAGCCCTGAAGCTGACACCCCCCCCTCATACAGTGCTGCAAGATTTTTAACCACAGTCTTAAACCAAGCAGCTCTAACAGTCTTCACAAGTCAAAAATGGGAATGCCAACTCCATCATAGCGTGGTGGTGAAGGGGGTATTTCTTTAATAATAACCATGTTTAAGCACTGAATCCAAGCCTCAGTGGGGTGGGAGAGTCTCCCATCCTTCACTCTTAGAAACCTGACGCAGCTTTAAAAGCCAGGAGTTGCACTCGAGACCTCCAGGCCTCCCTTGCAACATCCACGACTCCTATTTAAATGTTTACTAACATGAGATTGCCATCTTCTCACTCAAGGAATTAAAGGCACTTCCCCCCCCTTCAGTAGAGCAGCCACACAGGTGAAGTGTAACCCCGCTCCAGACCTCCCTGTCCCGCACAAATTAAGAATAATCACACTGTAAGAAACGCTGCCCGTTTCTGCCACCGTTGCTGCTGAAGGCACCGGCGACTCACGTCTCAGAGTGGGCCCCAACAGCAGCTCCTGGCCCTGAAAGAAACTTAAAACCAGGCCTGAAAGTTCACCTGGAGTGACCCCAAGGCAGGTACTCCGGAGTAGAAAAGGGCTGAAGCGATGATTTCACTGGGATTTGATCTTCCAGCTGCAAGATGGCCAAGGCAAAGACTTCAAAAAGACTTCCATTTTTTCCTCTGACAGCTTCCATTAACATCCCACCCCCAGCCTTAGAGCAGCAGCTGGTCCTGCAGGGAAAGCAGTTATGCTACTTAGCTGAAAGGGAATACATATATATTATATTATACCAAAGTCCTGCCAAACTCCTCTGTTTTATCTTACTTGTGTCATTCTAACTTTCCTCCTGTGAGGACTCTGACAGCCCCAGCAATGCACAGTCACCTTCCAGACCCAATTCCCTGCCTCCAAGCATTCATCCTTGGAGCAAGTGGCATTTCTGACAGCCGCAGATCACAAGCTTTCCTTGCAGAATTCATTTCCAAGTGCTGTCAAATCAAAGGAAACTCTGACTTGCCTGCCAGGAGATAGTGATCAGAGGCAGACAATAAACAACCCTCACACAGAGCTGAGAAAAAAAAAACAACAAACCAACATCCAGTCCATTTGCAGAGAACATGGCAAAGTTATGAAGTGGTTTCTTAGTATTATTTGGGGTTTGGTTTTGTGGTTTGAGTTGTGAGGGGGGTTTTTTCAGTTCAGTTGATGGGGGTTGATTTGGGGTTTTTTCCATTCCAGGATGCAAATTCTCTCTTTACAAGATGCATTAAAAGACACAAGATTCCAACAAGAAATGCTGGTCAGTCTGCTAAGGCATCAAATCACTGCAGAACCAATTATTTGGGTTGGAAGGGACCTTAAGGATCATCCAGTTCCCACCCCTTGCCATGGGCAGGGACACCTCCCACTAGCCCAGGTTGCTCCAGCCTGGCCTTGGACACTTCCAGGGATCCAGGGGCAGCCACAGCTTCTCTGCCCAACCTGCGCCAGGGACTCCCCACCCTCACACCTAACAATTCCTTCCTAATCTCCCATCTCTCCCTGCCCTCTGGCACTGGGAAGCCATTCCCTGTGTGCTGTCCCTCCCTGCCTTGTCCCCAGTCCCTCTGCAGCTCTCCTGGAGCCCCTTTAGGCCCTGCAAGGGGCTCTCAGCTCTCCCTGGAGCCTTCTCTTCTCCAGGGGATCCCCCCCAGCTCTCCCAGCCTGGCTCCAGAGCAGAGGGGCTCCAGCCCTGGCAGCAGCTCTGGGGCCTCCTCTGGACTCTCTGCAGCAGCTCCACGTCCTTGTGCTCTTGTTCCCAGGGCTGGACACAGCTCCAGGTTACTTTGGGGACAGCTGAGCCCCACTCAGCAAGGAAACACTGACCTAAAATAGTGGTGTCTGCCCACCTCAGGCCAAGGCAGACCCTTCAGGCAGACTGACTACACACAAGGGGCTTCCTGAAAACCATCAGGCAGGATTTGAACAGCTTCCCCTGCCACGTTGTATCCCTCATCCATGGAATATCAGCAGGGCATCTACTTTCCTACTGCTATCATGACCAAAGTTTTTCCACCATGAGTCCTCCCTCTCACCTCAGGGCTTCTAACATTGTTAAAGAGATTTCAAACAGAGGCCCAGAACTCTTATCAAAACCAGAGAGGTCTTTGTCTTTCAAAGAAAGAGCGACACCCAAGTTTGCATTTCCCTTTGTGCTGGGTTCTTTTTATTTCCCAGAGCCCACAGCCACCGAGTTCAGCAGCAGTGATAAGGTAAGAGCAGCCCTCCCCAAAACCAAAAACACCCAGTGGGGATTTCAGCAGCCTTCCCAGGCAGGAGGAGAGCTGGGCTCTGGGGATGGGGATGGTCCCACTGGGAGCATCGTGGCTTCAGATCAAAGATCACGAGCAGCAGCCCAGTTTCTTGGCCGCTGTGAAGGCAGACATGAAACAGAAAAGTGTTAACCAAGGCTAGACTGTGGCTTGTTTGCCGTCCTGGAGCCACACTCAGATGGTCTTTGGGGATTTCTTTTAGAGCACTGCAATTTGCAAGCTGGATGCCAGCAAGCTGGGACTCACTGCAGGGTTTCTGGAGGTCACCTGACAGATCTTATCACCCAAAGGCATCAGGGGTTAGGGCTGCCCAGCCAGACAAACCGTCAGGAATATCAGTTCAAGTCCCTCCTCCAGGTGGGAAAGGGACTAAGACTTCTCCACTCTCCTGCAAGTCATTTCAGAAAGCATCGGCTGATGGTATCTGCCCAGAGACCAAGTGCCATTCCAAAGCAGCCAGTCCTCCCCAGGCTCCAGCCATCACGCATCCCAGATCCTCCAGACTGGGAGTGGATGCCATGGCAGTTGTCAACCGTGGCGTCCTGGCTGTCAGTGACCTCACCACATCCAGAGGGGTGTCAGATCCTATTTTTCCAGCCTCTCCCTGGCTGCACATCACCACCCTGGCAAGGGCTGGGGTGCTGTCAGCACCTCCTATCTCCAGCCTTCCTCGTGTGCCCTTCAGAGATAGGGAAGCTACCTCCAGCTGACTTGGGAGGCAGGATACTGAGCACATCTCCCCTGAACCGAGAGAGCCCAGCCTGATCCAAGAGCAGATTTGCATAAGCCAGCAAGCCAGCCATGCACGCACGGCAACATCGCCCTGACAGCTCCATCTCCCAAAGCTTCGCTGCCTCTCTGTTCGCAGCTTGTTCTCTGTTAGAAGACACAACTCATTCAGAGTGGAAAGTTTTATCTGAAGCCTCTCCTTTAGCTTTTAACTCTAAGGGCACAGAAGGGCTTTGGAACAATAAAAAAAAAAAAGGCATCTGTGCCCTTGTTCAACTCATCTCGACTCTTCTCTCTCCTACACGGGACAAAACTTGGAGGTCTTTTTGTTACCTGGAGGGTCTTGGCAGAGCAGTCACTGTAATGGAGCAGCAGGGACCCTCCTGAAAGGGAAAAGTCACGCCCAAAGCAGTTTTCTACTGGAGGAGCAGGCAGGGGGAAAAAAAAAAAAAATAAAAATCAAGGAGAATCAGAGAACAAGGTTTTTCCCCAATTAAATTTTCCAAGAAGAACTCCTTCAGCAGCCCAGGCTTGTAACGGAGCACGGGGGGGTTCAGCTGCAGTTTCCAGGCTTTAGGTGGAGAAAGAAAAGAGGAGTCTGAGGGAAGAATAAACTTGGCTTTTAAAGTCACTAAATTCACAAGTAGTTTCTGGGCTACAGGCAGCTGTGAGGCTGTTTTAACATTACGTGAAGGCACAAGTGAAGTTAAAAATCAATGAATCGCAGCACAGTCTGCACATGCAGCAGTTCTGGAAATCAGAGTTGAGGCTGAACAGAACAGAGCAGGTACAGGTAGGAGGAACACCCCATCTCTAAACTCACTTTCTCTGGACACTATTTAACACAGAGTGGCTTTCGCTTCAGATATTTAGTGGATGCACAGCTCTCTCTGTCACCTACACCAGGGCTCCCGAAACTGAAGGGATCAGCAAGTCCCTTGACAGGAAAACACAGCCTCTTATATCACATTTTCCTCTACTAAACCAATTCGAATTTCAGTCCTTCCACCCCAAGAGATCCTTCTATTTGCAATTGTGACTAATCCCCTCCTAAGAAGGTCTCTAAAAACTCTCTTCTTTCTGCTTTTCTGACACCTCCTCCCACCCCACACTGGTCTGATGACCATCCTGTCTGTAGCTCAGTGTTTTCCATCCTGGTGAAGACTGAGGAGGTTGCCCTCAGCAACAAGCAGCTACTGCACCAGTATTTTCAGGAAACTTCTTCCAGAGGATCTGACAGTTTGAAAATAACCACAGTCTTGTAAGGAGACGGTTTAGAGGTACAGAAAGACGTTAAAGAAAAAAAATAGTCATTGTTTTCCCTCGTCAAGTCATTTTCCCTCCCATCAAAGTCTGTTAGCTGCGGATTTCAGGTGACATTTCACCTGAGGGAACAGAGCAAGAGCTGAAATAAGAACTCCCAGAGGGGCCATTCCCCTCGACTAAAGGAAGGAAAGCAATGTAGAGATCTGGGAATAAATACATTTTTTTAATCAGAGCAAACAAAGCCACCGCCTGCCAGACATAATCTGCCAACAGCTCACACATGGGAAGAGCAAAGACAAGGTGAGGAGTTGCCCCACACCACTGGTATCTTCACCCACCTTTGGCCCAGGACTGCCTTGGCCAAGCCCAGACTGATGCTGGCAGCACAAAGCTCTTGCCCAAATCAGTCGCCGGCCACAACCCCGTGCCCAGTTTGGCTGTGCCAGCTGCAGCTCTGCAAAGTCACCCAAACCAGGGACCTGCCTACCTTTCACTGGCTCATGGAAGAGCTTGTCCTGGTGCACAGGATTGGGATTCCGGCCACGACCAACGGGAATTAACATCGGCAACGGAGCAGAGCCGAAAAGCACACATTTCTCAGCCCTCCCAGATCCAGCAACTGCTCTCGGTTTACACAGCAATTATTCAAATTTCATTTGTCACACTGCAAAGCAGCAAGCAAGGAACGGGTTGGGTGCTCACTCAGTGCAGACCAGCTTTCCCCAGCAGCCTCCCTGTCAGGATTTGAAGCTCAGCTGGCTCCAAAATCCGATTTCAGAGCAATTTCAATATGTTGTGTTGCAGCATCATTAAGAGGAAGACACAAGTTTATTTTCTCTTCAATTCAGGATTTTTCCTCCCCCCCCTCTCTTACTGAATGAGTTTAGATGTCGTGCTCAGCAGGGGAGCAGAGATAAGCCTCCTGACGGGTGAGAGCTCTGATGTTTTCATAAAGCATCTCTCACAAGGCAGAGAGGCAGACCTCAAACAGGAAGCGTTTATTGACTTTATACTCACTTCATAAAACATTTACACTGCTAAGAGGAGAAACAGGAGCTCCCAACAACCCAGGCCGGACTTCAGCTAAAACAAAGATGAGTCCATGCATTGTTCCAGCACACAAGGGATCTCAAACCCTGGGAAGTTCAGGCTTTCAAGCTGCAACCCACTCCTGGGAAAAATAAGACAACTGGAGCCATCCCCAGTCAGAGTTTCTCACTACTCAGCCACTGAGGTGTAGTTACGTGCCATTATCCTTTAGGTAATTTAAAAAATCAGCGTGGCAAAAGCCATTTTCACAGGATTAAAAGTGAGACGTGTTACGAAGAATGCACAGGGAGGGAAAGAGGAGGTGAGAGGAGAAGCAGTGAGGTAGCTCTGATCATGGAGAGGTTTGGGTTGATGGTCTTTCAGATCCTCTCCTAGTTCCAACCTCTGCCACGGGCAGGAACACCTTCCACTACAGACCAGGTTGCTCCAAGCCCTATTCAGCAATGCTTCAGAGTGGGTTCATGAAAGCACCATTTCAGTTCATTTTTAGTGACTTTAACAAAGGTCAGGACACACCACAGCTCACAGGATTTGGGGGGGACACAGATACCTCCACCAGCAACACCTTGGCCAACTGTGAGAGCTGTGGCTCGCCCAGACCTCAAGTCTCTCATCCATCCATGAAAATCAAGTTACTTTAGTGCACAAACAGCATTTCCCTCGCTGTGACTGAGCCACCCATTGACTTGAGGCTTTTCCAAAGATCTTTGAGGGAAGCTAAAGCCTCTGTTTTCCAAGAAAACCAGGAAGGCAATTGGAGGCAGCTGTCAGGCAGTTTGCTACCAGATCAGCAACCAGCAGAAGTTGGATCCTCAACTGGCCATTCACCAGCAGGACACTGAGGTTTCAAAGCTACACCCTGTCCTGATTTCAGTCAACACCTCTCATCATCCTCCTCAAAAAGCCACTTAATTTGGAGGATTACAAGGACACTTTTGCTGTATCCTTGTGATATGAGATTTGGGGCATTTTTTGTCACCCATTATAAACACATTACTATGCTTTAAAGGAGGTAACATGGAACCAACTATGAACACAGAAGGCCTGGCCAGGAAAATTTATTTTTTTTTAACTTTTTTTCTTTAAGAACATTACAAAGGAGATGTTCCTTATTGGCACCAGACCGAGCAACCCACTCCCAGTCTAGTAGGGAAGTGTGGAAATACCCAAACCTAATTGAAGGCATTTCCCATGAAATATTCTAGGAAATACTTCAGATGCTCTTGGCCACCACACAAATTGCATCCCTACTTCCTTCTGAGGTCACTGACAGATGCCACGTATCAGATCCCTCCTTGTCCCAGTCAAATTAAGCCACAAGCTTGACTGGATTAGCAGGAGGAAGGCAGCAATCAGGAGCGGGGGTTCCTGACCAGTCCTTCAGCCATTTTAGACACAAATCCCACTGCCACTGTAGGAGCACGAGAAGAACCACCCGCAGGAGGCCAGGAACCGTCAGCAGAGATGTTCTGCACATGCTGAGAAAGGGGCTTTCACCCGAAATACCTGGGGGCTATTTCGGACTGGCCCTGCAGGCACCACTCACAGCCACCATGTGTTACCAATATGCCCCTTGCCTGCTTGGATTCAGCCCCAAGCCCTCACACACCCATGTCAACAAGCATTAGGTTTGTGAAAACACATTCATTTCTTTCTAACCCAGCACAGATTTCTGCATTTTGTTCTATTCATTAGCTGCAAGTTGTCAAGGAAGAGTTCCTATAGCGAAACAAAGATAAAAAAAAACAAAAAAACCCAACAATGCCTGACATCTGGAGGCTTTGGCCTTAATTCCGCTGATGGAAACAGCTGATGTCATTTTCTTTTTTCTTCTGGGAACATACACCCATCAGTTCCAACTGCACAGAAACTTCTAGCAAGAGCCACCCAGAGATGAGAAAGCCCCAGACACTGGAATGACTCGGCCCCTCACCAGGGTTCAGGGGGAGGTGCCTGAGGGGCTCTCTCCAAACTCCAACAGACCTTCCCAGCTGCCCTGCCACAGAATTCACACCCCAGGTTCAATCCCCAGTGGCACCACATCCTCTTGTCTCCACACACACTGAGGAGAAATCCACCCAGCACTGAGTCAGCATTCCCAGTCCCTCCCTTCCCACTCAGCAGGTGCTGGTTGCAACCCAGCAAACTTCCTTCCACAGACAGATCCTTGGGAATCCCCCACTTAAAACAATAAAGTAAGAAAGAAAGATTTCTGTGAACTCACTTCTTTTAAATAACAAACAGTAGGATGTGGCTTGTTTTTCTGAGGAACCGACTGTCTGGGTCTCATGAGAACACCACCCTCCCTTTTTACCCAGACAGGCCACAGGTATCCCAGACCAGAGGCTATAAAGCATTTTTCACTCTTATCCCATAGAACACAACATTGTGTCTCACTTTCCCTTGAGCTGTGCCAGGGGTGACACCGGGAGTGTCAACCAAACACAAGGAAGTTCATAAGAGTAGTCCCAGACCCTGTTTTCATGTGATGGGATTCCCTCCTGTCCTCTGCATCACACAGTTCCCAGACCTGGAGTTCATCTCATCCCATCCCATCCCCACTCGTTTGCTAATGCAGATGAGGTGGTTTCCAGCACCCACCCTTGGTTTTGCCAGGGAAAATCCTTCCCTGGGTTTGCAATTCAGAAAGTAATTGAAAAGCCAGTTTCACTCCCCCACCCCTTTGCTGATGTGGCTTGGGATTGAAGATTCCCACTGTAGCAGAAATAATGATTACAGAAGTCACTGGAATGAGTCATCACTGGATATGGTGGAACCCAAGTGCCTTTGCAAGTTCTGCTCCCATTAAATACAGCTGAGGTTGGTCAGTGGGTTAAACAACAGAGGATTTGGAGTCTGGCTTTTTGGGGGGTGGGTGACAGAGGACAACCAGCTTGCCAAATAAAAAAAAGCGGGTGATGCACAGGCCTCATCCCATTAAGGGATTATTTTGAGGGTGAGATTCAATTCTGCCCTGGTTTTTTTTTTTAAAAAGACAACCTTTGCAGCAGACTGAATTCTACCTAAACTCACGCCCAAGTGCCAGACAACTGAAATTCGGGGTTCAAAGTCACTTTTTAACCGCGGTTTTTTCACTTAAGTAGAAGATTCCCAACCTCTGCTTCTCCAAACGGAGCTCCTCCCCCACGACAAATGGATTTGTCAAAAGAAAGTTTCTTCTCTGCTCCCCGGAGTGTCTCTTGGCAGCCCCATATGAGTCCCACCCCGCAAAGGGATCTCTAGGGACAGCACACGGCATCTCAAGGGACATTCCTGGGGAGGAAACGGCCCTGGCAGGAGAGAACAGGGCCTTCAGGTTTGAACTGCAGCTCCTGCTCACTGCTCAGTATTCTGTGGAGGTTCTCCATCTCACAGCTGCTCAGAAAATTAGATTATTGCTTTGAAGATGGAGCTGTGGGGAAGTTCAGTTCCTGAGCTTTCTTCCCAGGGCCATGCAGAGAGAAGTTTTGCAAGTCCTGGGAGGAGGAGGAGGACTGTTTGCTGCCCTGTAGCCTTGCCCCAGCCACAGCAGAGGACACAGGGACAGATGGAGGTCCCCTGGGAAGGAGTTTAAGTGCTTCTTTTCAGGGCAGAAGTGAGTCCTAAGCAGCAGAATCAAGAACTAGATGGATGGTTTGAGCTCCAGAGTAAAAGTGACCCACAGGGGGTTGCAGCAGAAAACTGAATCACCTGCTCTTTGATAAAACCCACCTGAGCAGCGCCCCCCCAGCTGCAAAACATTCCTTTAGGGCCTCAGAAACTGGGGGTGTTTTCCTAAACATCTCCTTGCAACCCCTGGGAACATTTTCCATTGAGCTCATCGCACTCTGTACCCCAAACTTCACACACTGCTTAAAAACGGACCAAATATTCAGTCCCTTTTAAGTCTCCCACCAGTTCCCACCTGGTGCTTGCCCACACCTCTCCTTTTTCCCCCCGCTCCAGGAGCAACCCGGTCCACTGAGATTTATCCAGAAGAATCAGTGAGTAAAGGAAGAGAAATCACTCCTGGAACAACAAGTACTCCACATTTCCCACCACCAGAACCCACTTAAAGGGGCTCTTCATCCAGAGATACACCCCAAAGTAAGTGGATGGAGGAATAATCCTTGCACAGGGTCCATCCCAACATTTATTCGTCTCTCTCACCATCTCCTGGAAGCTGTTCCAGGTCACTCAAAGTGCATGACACAAGTTGTGGCCTCAGCCCTGGTGCTGAGGGACTCACAGCTCCTTCCAGCCCAGACTCTCATTAGGAATTACGTGGAATGCCCATGCTGAGCTTCCCCTGGGGAGGAAAGCCTTGCTGCCCGAGCTCATACGGCTCACACACCACCCTCTCCACAAACTTGTGCTACCACAGGAGGCCTTAGGAGCTTTCCTGGCTGTTCCTCCCAACAGCAGCAAAGAAATTTCTTCCCAAAAGCTCCTGGCAGGAGCTGCCTTTTCTCCTGAAGGGCACAGTCAGAGATGTCACCACTCCAGGGAGAAGGGACACAACCTGTCACCACCTTGGCTTCCCCCCTGCCCTGTCTGTGGTGGGGCCTCTCTGCCAAAACCTTTCCATTAACGAGAAGTCCAAAAGTAGAAGTTGGTCATGGGAGGCACAACAGGGTGGGGTGTTTTTTAATAGCAGCTTCACACTGGAAGACCTTTCTAGAAATACACACCCCTCCTTCAACCTTTGCATTCACAGGGGAATAAATTTATGTCTCACCTCTGTCCCCTTCATTGTTTCACACCATTCCACAGCTTTGCTCCTTCACCCTCCTCCCTTCACACAGAGGTCTCCCTTGAGTGTTGCTTTTGCTCAGGAAAGGCACAACAGACAAACAGGACTCAAAGAAACCCGCTAAAACCTTAAAAGTAAAATCCAATCAGAAGCCAGATGCCCTTTAAGTAAGCTGTTTAACAGTTTTTAGCTTCACTTGCATCACTTTTCTTGTCTCACCACTCTTGAAACAGGCACAAAATCACAAAAGAGTTCAGCAAGGCGCAAAAAAGTCCAGCAAAAGACAAAAATCAGGACCTACCTTGCAGGACAGAGAGCCCATTTTCACTGGTCAGGACCTCCTTTGACTCCCTTTTCATCTTCCCAGGACTCAGGGGATGGAGGGCATAGCTCCCTCTCTCTCCTCCTTTTCTCCTGGCTCCCGGAGGGGCTGTCCCACTCATCACCCCCTGCCACAGGCCCTGGAAAACCAGCTCCTCTCCACCACGGGAGAAGAAGAAGGGGCACTCAAGGATGAGGTCAGGTCCTTTAATGAGGGTGGGGAGGAAAGCACCCCACCCACCCCGGCCTTTGCCCTCAGCTGTTTCCTATAAACTCATTTACACTTTGCGGTGGGGGAGGCTCCTCAGATCCCTGGGTTGGAGCTCCGTGGTCCAAGAGCCTGGGGAGGTTCATATTCAGGTGTTCAGGGAGCCAGGCAGTGTTTCTTCTCCAGACAGGGAGATGGATCCGTGAGGAGCAGCTGGAGATGCTCATCTTGGTGGTCTGTTGGTGGTTGTTGAGCTGAGGCTTCCCGAAACGTTCCAGGGCTTTGGAAGCACGGCTGGGGTTGGGTGGGACAAGGCCCTGGGGTGGGGTGGGGGTTGCACAGGTGATGCTGGGCAGCCTGATGGGCAAAATTGGTTCACTTGGAGACAGGCAGGGAAGGGCCCTTTCCCAAAATTTCCTCCCCTAGGGATTGAGGAGGTTTAGGGAAGCCACAGTGAGTGATAACTGAGGTGGAAGATCTCCAAAAAACTTGGGATTTGTGTCTTTGAGGTGCTTCTGGGACAACCTAATAGGGAGAGCTTGGAACACACAGCTAAACTTTCTTTGGTTCTTATTTCCCTGTTTTCCAGTGCTATTCCCAAGGTGTGTTCTCGTGAGTGGTAAAGAGGATTTCTCATGCAATCCTACACTCCTGCTCCAGAATAGCTTCTTGTCCTGACATCAGAGCACTTTTCTTTATACTTTGTCTCCCAGTACTGGGCTACTGATAACGAAGATGGAAAATGTCAAGGAATAATTTTTAAAAATATTAAAATCGTACTAAAATAATAAATATATAGATATGTATATAATAAAGATGTAATAAAATATTTTAAATAACCTGTCATTCCAGACTCCAAATCCCAGGTAGAGGCTTTAATCCCAGTTTTTGAGGAGAAGAAAAAAGTACGCACTCAAGCACCTGCTTGAGTGACAGTAAATGACACACTGTCTCATTCCTTTGTATCAGGGATGTCTCACGTAGCCCTCGTGTCCCCAGGTGCACATATTCATCACTCCCTTCTTATATTTGGTCACAAAAAATGATCAAAAAGCCTTTGTTGCGGCTGCAAAGCTTTACCACAACTGTGTTTTATTCTCTCTTCACTTTGATCTGCTCAATTACAGGTATTAGGGCTTCTTCCTCTCATCAAAGCCTTTCACTAGAAGGAATGTTATTTGTTATTTCTTTATCTCCTTGGTGTGAAGGGGTTTTTTTAATCTTATTTGTGCCCCATCATTCAAATTTTGCTCTGAAAAAGGCAGGACTTCCCTGGAAAGCAAACTCCACGTTGGTTTCTATGTGGTAATAGAATCCCTGGAATGGTTTGGGTTGGAAGGGACCTTAAAGATCATCTCATTTCACCACCCTGCCATGGGCAGGGACACCTTCCGCTATCCCAGGTCACTCCAAGCCCCGTCCAACCTGGCCTTGGACACTTCCAGGGATCCAGGGGCAGCCGCAGCTTCTCTGGGCAACCTGATCCAATCCATATGGACGTACAAAAGGCTCTGAAATGGGGGATGATGTTACTCCCTCTGTCCAGCCGCTGCAAGATTTGGGGGAAACGCTCAGTTTGAGCCCCTGTTTCCTGCAGGTGACCCCAGTTTTCTGCAGGAGCTGATCCCTGCCTGGACAGGCCCAGCGCCCTGGACACGAGGAGGGGACATCCTCCCACCCATTGGCTTGGCAAAATAACTCCTAATTAATGAAATCAAAGAATTCCACCATGAAAATAGTTTCCACCCAGCGTGGAAATGACCTCAACTCCCAGACATGCTGTCCCTGACACTTGGGTCGTGCTGTACATCACAGCAGTGCCAAGAGGGGTAGTTGGACTCCAGTCAGAGATCAGGTCACCCATCAAGAGGGATTTCCTCTGGCTGCTCTCACTTTCGCTCACTGATTGGGGTCTGTCTTGCAGTTTGCAGTAATAACACCAACAACTTTGTGGAAATGTTATTAATTGGGAAGGTGGAGCACCTTTAATTCGAGAGGCTCTTTGATGGGGGCCCGTAGTGTCCCAGGGTGCTCCCATCGCTGAGCTGCTCTGCTGTGAGCACCTACGTCCAGGGCAGAATTCTGGCACGTTTAACCCTTCTCTCATAAAACCAGGCTGCAAACCAAACAGTCCTGGCAATAACTGAACACCAGTGGCTGCTTTCCTAGAGGTTTTTTGGGGGTGGGGGTGGTGGTGCTGCTGCTGCCCACGTGGGATGTAGGGTGCACAGGAGGTTTCTGAGGTCTCTCACCTCTGTTTTCACGAAACCTGCAGAAAATCAGTAGTTCTGCGGCTCTGTCAGGTTTGGTTGGAATTGGAAAAAGGGCTAAATAACTGCACCAGGAAGGAGCGGGGTAGGAATAACATTCCCACATGATGCCCCTATGTGCTCTGTTGTGTTAGAAAAACACCCTGATATTTCCTGTTTTCCATTTTTTTACAGCAGAAGCACCATTGTTTCCCGCTGGAGATGCCTGGAAACTATTATTTACTGCATTATTTACCATATTATACTTATTATTTGCTCCTGTAACGCAGAGAGTAAAACCACTGCAGCAGAGAAATGGGAGTTTGGTGGAGGCACGTTTGGCACCTTCAGCAGGACAGAGGTGAACCCCAGCCCTGCCCTGCTCTCTGCAGGCACTTTGCCTTCATGAAACATCATCTGAGGCTGATACTTGCAGTGATTTCCTCCAAAAGTAAGGCAGACTTTATGTTTATTATTCTTTTTGTTTCGGGGACTCCGGTGGATTTGTTTGGTTCTCAAATCTCGGGAAATAATACACTGATTTTTTATTACCAAGGAAGGAGATGAACAGGTAGAGGTTTTTTTTTTCCCCCCACTAGAAGCCAGTTTCCTAAGGAAATGAGGCTTATTCCATTAAGCTGCATGGAGAGGGAGGTCACACAGTCACGCCATTAGGGAGTGTGCTCAATATCCCACATTTTTGAGGTGAAATCTGGGAACGTGGTGTCACGATCTGAGGGTGAGAACAGACAGGGCCTCGTTTTCTCTCCTCTGCTGCCGAGCGCCTGTAGGGCAGAGCCTGGAGGCTGTGGAGCCAAAGTCGGCTGGATCTTGCAGGTTTAAAAGATACAACTTTCCTTACGGTCAGATGGGGGTGACGACGTTATTGAGGATCTCAAACCTTTCACAGATGCTTGAGAAGCCACCCAGAGCAATGTCACTGTCAGTCACAGAGGGGCTTCCACTGGATGCCTTGTGTAGCTGAGAGCCAAGCCTTGAGACACTGTTCCATGTGAACAGGACAGGAGCAGAGCTCTCTGCTGTTCCCCCAAACTCCTCATTTCCTTCTCCGGTTTCCCCCACCCTGCCCTGGAAGGGATAAATCTGGGGAGCTCGCTGAAGGGAAGGCGCTCAAGCACTTCAGAGAGCGCTCCACATTTCCAATAACTGAATCATGAAATAGCTGCCCCTGGATCCGGGGCCATCCTCTCAGATGGCAGCAGCACAGGGCAAGTTAATAACACTCATTGTTACGTTATTAAATTAGGTAGACAGGAATCATTTTTACGAGATTCATAATGGTTTTAACGATGCTGTTTAGTTACCAAGAACAATGTATTTTCTCTATTCACGAGTTCCTGGAAATCAAGGATCTTGGGCTGTAAAATACGTGTTTAAAGACAGAGTTGGGAGCTACAGCCCCTCTGAAGGTTAGCTGGATATTATCTTGCAGTCCTACAGCTCTTGAGTTGCCCTGTAAGCAGGAGCAAGACTTGAATTAGGATTTTGAGCCAGGAGCCTGACTCTGTGGAGGGAGATTTTCCCCCCTAGAAGCCGGTTTCCTAAGGAGATGAGGCCTAATCCATGAAGCTGTGTAGAAGGGCAGGTCATACAGTCACACCATCAGGGAGTGTGCTCAATATGCCCCACTTTTGAGGTGAAATCTGGGAGCCCGGAGATCCCTGACATCCCCTTTGCTGGCATTGCTGTAGGGGAAGCGGTGCCATCGTTACGCGGTTTGATGTCGATGTCCTGCTGTACTGCCCCGTACCCTGGACCCGTCCAGCAGCTGATCAGCCCCACTTGGGTCTCCCTGGGTGTCCCTCAGGACGCCCCACGTGCCATTTCACCTTGGCAGGTGTGGTGGCAAGAGGGGCCCGAGGCTGGAAGTGAGAGGGGAGAACGTCCCACGCTCAGACTGGACGTGCTTTGGACCACGAGAACTGGGACACGCCGAGTGCCCTGCGCCACAGAGAACATTTCTTTCTTGTGAATTGTCAGCAGAGACGTTTTCCTAGAAATTATTTTCAGTTCTGTGCTGTGCATTCTCGGAGAGCCCATAAAAACCCGGAGAGGAGCTCCAGCTGCAGTGACGCCGCTCGGTCACAGCGCTGGCATTTGTCACAGTGTTCTCACACTGCTGGGAACTGTTTTGTGGGGCAGCTTGCTGTGGAAACGCAAACTGGGATCAGGGTGGCCCTGCAGCAGCAACAGATGGACACTGAGTCATATCAAACCAGACCTGGCAGCTTCTTCCTCGTACTGCTCCCAGTTGCCACCCAAAAGCGTGGCTGGATGAACCAGCAGACACGCAGTGGGTTGTTTGCTCCACCAGCGTGATCCCAGTGGGGTGAGAGCTGAGGGAGAGCCATTGGGAAGCAGAACAGAGTGTCTGGAAGAGCAGCTCATCGTGTCCCCACAGTCTGTCCCTTGACAGATCAACCAGGTCAACGCTGAGACCCAACTGTGCCAATACCAAGAGACCAAGACGACTCTTGTGCTGAAAGACTGAGACTGTGCAGGTGGATCTGCCGAGGCAGATGTGTTTAAGCAGCTGAATATCCATCCTGGGGAAAAAAATCAGCAGGAGGGAAGGAGAAACTACAATGCTGAGGAGCGCAGGAGACTTGTGCCCTGACTTTGGAGTAGAGGAACAATCTGTCCATGTGGTTTGGAGGCACAATGAAAATCTGTGGCTCCCAAACTCTTCCTTTCATCACATTCACTAGAAGCCAGCCAACATTTGCCAACATCTGCCATGTCCCAGTTCTCAGCCTGGTCAAGGCCGCGAGAGAAGACACCCAGCTTGCAGCTCTTTATGTAAACTCCCACCTTCTCCCAACAGTAAAAACCAGCTTGGTTCTGTTGTATTAACCCAAACAGACAGAGCAACGCTCTGTGTCAACATGGACATCTCCTCACACCACCCTTCACTGGCAAAATCACTGTTGTACAAGGCTGGATGTAGATTTGTCATCAGCTTTTAATGAGGATAAACTGTTTTTCTAATGCCATGATTCGATTTAAGCATCTCATTCCAAAGCTGCCTGCAATGGGGAAAAAAAGAATAAATTAAAGACTGGAAGCCACAGTCAAAATGTTCTTGACAGGAGTTGTAGATGTCTGGTCCACAGGAGGGTGTGACCCTCTCCTGGTGGGATTGTTGGGATGTCCTGTGCAGGGCCAGGAGTTGGACTCCATGATCCTCGTGGGTCCCTTCCAGTGCAGATATTCTATGATTCTACAATAAATTCTACTTGTTTTCAAAAGCCAAGAGATTATTTTTTTCAGAGAAAAACAGAAGTGGCTGCAGCCGTCAGCTGCTGAGCCCTTGCAGCACAGTCCAAACGGAGCTATTTCAGTCGTGTTTCTTTTTGACAGAATACCACGACTTGGGTATTTTAAAATCTTCCCCTTTTCCCTGTGAGGGCTGAGCCCAGATTTCACCAGATAATATGCAATTTCATTTTGGAGAAGGAGACAACAGTCAGTAAGTGTTGGTGGGAACAGCCCTGTGCCAACTCTGAGCTCACTGAGGCCGTTTGAGATGTCAGTGCTGGAGAAGGCACTGGCAAAGTGAGGGATCTCATCCCAGGGAGTGTTCACAGTGTAGATTTGCAGGCAAAAATGGGAAAAATTTCCTAAAAGTCACACACATCTGATCCCACACAACTTGCCCTGTGTTGGAGTGAATTTGAGACGCAGCTCCAGCAGAACTTCCAAGCCAAACTCCGCAGCTCCGAGGTCTCCACGCCTGAACCCCTCTCCACGCTGTAAGAACGTTATCTCGTGCACTGGGTTTGATTAAATGGTATTAAAAGAAACCACTTATCCCTAAGGGGGAGAAAAAAGAACCAGAATAAAGTGGAATTTGTCAAGCGTATTTGGATCTGCCATTGCAGCCCCTACTTGAGAAAAGTTTGAAGAGGCAGCTGGAAACCCTTCAGGTGCTGATGACAAAAGCTCTTGTGTGCTGTCTCAGAAAGCAGCGGCCACGAAAGCTGTTACGTAAGGTTTAGAAGCCCAGGAGTGTTTCTGTTGGAGGGTGTATTAATCAACGTGTGGACAATAATCACATTCCATTCCTCTCCACCGCTCTCCTGTGCTTAAGGCTCTCACTGTGATCTTCTTACCTTTCCTATTGATTTGTGAAATCACCTGTGTCAATCTGATAAGCAAATAAAAGCAAGCTTTGTCCTAACAGGGAAGGGAGAAAGCAGGGAACAGTCGCAGAACGTGCTCTGATGAGCTCTCAGCAGTTTAGCACAGCCAGGTCTCACATCTGCTGGTCTCCACAGATTTCAGTGAGCTTTGGAGGCAGCTCTGCCCTCCAGAGAATGAAATGTGTCTGCTCAGCGATGCAGGAATCACTCGGGTACAGCGGGGCAGAGGAGAGGAAGCATTTTCTTAGGGGAAAAAACCCCAAGAAATGAGGTTTTCTTTGCTTTACACAATCAATCAACACAGCAGTAAATGCTGTGCTGGGTTTTGGGTTATGCTTTAAATCCCCCTCTGAACTGGAGCAACAAGCCCTAAGGACCAAATCTGCTCTTAATCCATTGCCCAGCCTGTGTCCATGTTCAGGATTGATTCCCATTGCCCAGCCTGTATCCATGTCAGGGATTGATTCCCGTTGCCCAGCCTGTATCCATGTTCCGGATTGATTCCCACTGCCCAGCCTGTATCCATGTTCCGGATTGATTCCCACTGCCCAGCCTGTATCCATGTTTGGGTTTGATTCCCATTGCCCAGCCTGTATCCATGTTCAGGATTGATTCCTACTGCCTAGCCTGTATCCATGTTTGGGATTGAGAAAGTTGGGGATGTTCAGCCCGGAGAGGAGAAGGTTGAGTGGAGAATTTCCAGCACCTTCCAGTATCTGAAGGGGCTCCAGGTAACCAGAGAGGGACTTGTCATCAGGAACTGTAGGGACAGGAAAAGGAGTAAAGGGTTCAAACTGAAAGAAGGGGAAAATGGATTAAAAATATGGAATAAACTCTTCCCTGTGAGGGTGGGGAGGCCCTGGCACAGGTTGCCCAGAGAAGCTGTGGCTGCCCCATCCCTGGAAGAGTCCAAGCCCAGGTTGGAGCAGCTTTGGCTAGTGGAAGGTGTCCCTGCCCATGGCAGGGGCTGGAAGTGGATGAGCTTTAAGGTCCCTTCCAACCCAAACCATTCAGTGATTCCATGAGTTTTCCGTTCTCCTCCAGGCAGGTTGGCAAGAGCCAGCCCAGCAGGGCACGTCAACACAGGGACTTGTGCAGGGAGAACAGAGGAAGGGGGATTTCTGGGCTATACGGGGCACTTGGGTGTTCTCTCAACAGTAATTAAAGCCAGATAAAGTGGAATGGGGAATGAAATCTCTTTTTTTTTTTTTTTTTCCACAGTGGAAGTGAAATTCTCCGAGGGCAGTGAAGTTCTCTCTTGCTTCACCTCTGGAGTTCAAAGCTAAATGTCTTTCTGCAAACACAAGCTCTCAGGCTCCTTCCAGGGCTAACAGGCTGCATTGAAAAGGTCTGTTCTGTACAGGAGTTCGAGTCTTCTTTAATTTAATAGTCTTGTCCAGCCTTAACAACTACGATTTTATTGATTTAAGGGAAGCAGCAAGGAACACGTGAGCAGCTTGTTTATTTTCTGATACTGTCTCACAAATCAGTCACAAGGTTAATTTTAATTCATGAAAAATGTCATCTTTGAACTGAACTAAAATAATTTGTAAAAGAAAAAGAAAATCAGGGACGGCATAAAAGCAGGAAGGGGCTACTTTTTTTGCATTAAGGCTCAGACTGGGCCCTGAGAGGTACTTGTTGCCTTTCAGGTCTTATTTGTGAAGGTTTGGACGAGGTTTCACGGTGCCCACGTAGCTCAGGGCCAAAGCTGTAGCCTGAGGCTCTGGAAAACAAGGCCGTGCACCAAAGTTCTGCCAAGAGGCACCTCATCCAATCCCACAGGATTTGTCCACTTGGTACTCTCCTCCCAAGGCAAACATCAGGTGGGGGCATGTGAAAGGATGGGATAAATTGAAAGGGGGACAAAGCTTTCCCTCAGGCTCGGAGGGGAGAGTTTAAAAGGAGTCCATCTTAAGTTTGCTGGTGATTTTCTTCAGTCACAACTGCCTCAAAGGAGCAGAGTGACCTGAAAAGGTCACCTTTATCCAGCACTCCAGGCTTGGTAAAAAGGACAAAGTGTAGGGTCTGTTTGTGGAAAGCAGTGGTGGACACGAGCTGTAGGAGTCCCGGGGAGAGGTAAAGGTCTCTCTGCATCACCCACTGAAGGGCAGTGCAGATCCCCCCTGACAGGAGCGGGGAGCGAGGTGGGGGTCGGGCTCTCCTACCAGGTAAGAGTGACAGGACAAGAGGAAACAGCCTCAAGTTCCACCAGGGGACGTTCATTCTGGACATCAGGAGGAATTTCTCCCTGGAAAGGGTGCTCAGGCGTTTGAAGGGGCTGCCCAGGGGGGTGGTGGAGTGCCCAGCCCTGGAGGTGTCCAAGGGAGGCCTGGCTGTGGCACTCAGTGCTCTGGGATGGGGGACAAGGTGGGCATCGGGCACAGGGGGCACTGGATGACCTCAGAGCTCTTTTCCAACCTCAGTGACTCTGTGATTTAGGACAAGAGGGCTCGGTCTCAAGCTGTGCCACGGGAGGTTTAGGTTGGACATCAGGAAGAAGTTTTTTCCAGAGAGAGGGATCAGCCACTGGAAGGGGCTGCCCATGGAGGGGGTGGAGTCACCATCCCTGGGGGTGTTTGAGGTGAGACTGGATGTGGCATCAGTGCCATGAGCTGGGAACCACGGCAGGATTGGAGCGAGGGTTGGACCTGATGATCTCGGAGGGCTTTTCCAACCCGGTTGATTCCATGATTCTGTGATTCAGCCTGGAGGAACAATCCCCGAGCTGGGAGCAGCCCGGTTTGCCAGCACAAAGCTCCATCCCAGGCAGTAACATTGTGATCTGCTCCGTGACACACCCGTGCTGTGTCTGGGTCAGTGAGCAGCAAACTCAGGCGCCTCAGCACCGCCATGAGCACGTGTCTGAAGGACCTGTGGCAGCCCCGTGTCCATGTCCTTGGCCCTGGGGCCAGCAGGCCCTGCCAGGCTCACTGAGGTTTTGCCCCGTGGCAGCGAAGAGCTCCACACTCCGCTGTTTGCCAGGCAAGGAGTTGCCTGTGCTTCGCCCCTGGGATTTCCCAAGGATGGGTGTTGTGCAGAGGGGCCCTGCCTTCGAGGTTGGAGCCGTGATCTCAGCTCACAGGAAACCAAGCTGACTGCAAAGCCCATTTCTCCCTTCCACGGTCCATCCCATGGCTCTAGCAGCCCTTTCCAGCTGTCAGCACTCCCCACAAGCTGTGTCCCCCTGAACTCCAGCTCTGCTTTCAGCACTGACCTGTCCTCCCGTTCCTACTTCATGTTTCCACACCAGGGTCCCACCAGCCCTTTGGTCACCAAAGAGCTGTGGGAGCCCAGATTCCCGTGATTCCCACCACACTCCCGAATTCATAGAATCATAGAATCATAGAATCAGACGGGTTGGAAAGGACTTCTGAGATCATCAAGTCCAACCCTTGATCCAACACCACCGCGGTTCCCAGACTATGGCACTCAGTGCCACGTCCAGCCTCATCTTGAAAACCTCCAGGGACGGAGAAGCCACCACTTCCCTGGGCAGCCCATTCCAATGGCTGATTACCCTCTCTGGAAAGAATTTCTTTCTAATATCTAACCTATTCCCACAGATCACTGCTGTCTACCCACAAACTTGGCCACGCTCACCTTCATCCTCATTGCGTGGCAACAAATGAATAAAAAGTTTTTCTGTGTTGCACAGTAGTTCCTTCCTTGATCATTTATGACTTTCCCTGATCTTTGGGTCACCTGAGAGGTTTTTATCAGCAGTAAATGTATGTTTTTTTCAGGTCATTAATTCAAAAGTTAAATAGCATGGAAATGCTTTCTGCCCTACACCAGTGGAAACATGGTCACTACTTTAATTACTGCCTTTACAATTACACATTGAATGCTATTAATCAGCTAATTTGGGAGCTGTTTAATGTCTCCTGCATGTCTTGCTCGCCATTGTTACCCAGACTAAACCCAGAACTAACTTTAAGCACCACTTTCTGTACCTTTTCCTGGCAAAACCTGTAAGGTCAAGCCTGTTACAATTCTGTAAAACTTGGCAATGTTGTTTTTATAAGGTACCAAATCCACATGACAGAATTACTACTCGGTCTTACTTTTGCTGCCCTCCTTTAATTTCCTTCCTCTATTAATTATTTTCCCTTAATTTATTGCATCCTGTGTGAGATTCTGTGTTATTTGGGCCGGGACTAATGCCAGACTACTTTCCTAGGATATCCCATTTACCTTTTGAAAAACACAGTCATGACATCAGCCCGACTCTCCTCGTTCAGAACCTCCCAAACCAAGCGAAAAAAACCCCCATCATTGCTGATCCAGAGACCTCCTCAGGCGGCTCTTTGAAGACCCTTGGGTGCAGTTAGACCTTGCTGTGTCAGGAATTAAATAGCTCTGCCCCAGCCCCGCCTCGGGGTGTGCTGCTGGCGTGGAAAGCATTTCCCCATCCAGGCCGTGATTACATTATCTGGCAGAGTAGAAATATTGAGAGAACTTTTCTGTCTTCATCGTTATCAACGCTGCTTTTTTTTTTTCTTCCCTATTTTTTTTTTGTTTTTCCTGTTCCGTTTCAGGCTGGTGGTGGCTCAATACCGTTGGGAAAAAAATTACTGTGCTCCCAGTGTCGTTTTTATGGCTCCCTGTTGTCCTCACCCCTCCTTGGCTGCCCGTCTCTCCTCACATCCTTTCCCTCTGTGGCCACGGGGCTTCCTCGGCTTACCCTGAAACTTGTCAACCCCAGGAATGACCTGTAGGATCCATAAGTGGCATCAGGTCCCCCCTGAGGCTGTGCTGGGCTCTGGGAAAGAGTGGATGAGGATTTCCTCCCACACACTTGCACTCTGGGTCTTTCACCTCTGGGTTTGGTCTGGATTTGCTCCTCAGCCTCTGCACCACCCCCAAAGCCAATGTTCTGTCTTGCCCGAGGACCTGCAGTCCCAGGGGCTTTCCAGAGGGTCCCAAACCCATCCATGAGTTGGGAAGAATGATCATCCCCCCTGAGGAGTGGAGAAGGCAGGTCTGGGGAAGGCACATCCTTGCTGTAACCTCAGGAAAAGTTATTCCAGAAGCAATTGGGCAGCTCAGTGGGAGAAGCTCCCTCCCACATTATTAAACACAAATTCGTCATCTCTAGGACAAAAAAAAGTTAGTTGGAAACCAGTGGAGGCAGGAGAGAAGTGTCTGCCCACGGTGGCCCTGCTCTGATGGACACACCTCCCTAAATATCCTAGATCCTGAGCACTTGCTGGGATCCCATGGAACTGCTGTGCCCCCGGACCCAGAGGGTCTGTCCGGAGCAATTATCCTCCAGTGATTACTATTTTACACCCAGTTTGGAAAGTGATATCATTAGAAAGAAATCCAAATGCTGCACTGGAAAAAAATTCACCTCCTTCGCTCTCAGTGTTCGACCCTTAAGTAGCTGTGCTGCAGTTAAACAAGGTGAGAGCACAGGTGTTAAGAGGAAGAGTTTATACACATTCAGGTAGTATTTGATCAAGCCAAATCTGCTTCCAGGGTCTTGAAAGTGTTTAAAATAATTTTTTTTTTTTTTTTAATATGTGGACACTGTTGTTTAAGGGTAAATAGCTGTGAATAAACACCTCTATTGTCTTAGTCCATCTCTTTTTATTTTAATGATGGCGTAGTTCAAGTAATATGAGGAAAGTCATTGCACTTAAAAAGAAACTCACAGTATAATTGTAAGGGAAAAAGCACTACAGGCCCTTGTTTCAAACCCTTTTTCATCTTTGTGTTGTTTTTTTGGGTTTTTTTTCCCCTGAGCCCTTTAAAGCTCAGGTGCCCTGGGTGGAGCTGCCTCACCTCTTGCACAGCTCCTGAGCCTGGGACTGCCCTCTCTGGCTTACATTAAGTCAAGCCTAAAGCCTCCCCTTGCAGCATCACTCACCCAAAGCTCTGACCAACATAAAGAGATGCTGAACGAAGGGAGACCAAAACAATGGCCAAAACTAATGTCAGCCCTGGAGAGGCCACTCGGCTCTGCCAAAACATTCCCGGCACCCCTCGAGCCAACTGGTGCACAGGGAATTTCAGCTGGGTGAGAAAACCACCCTACACACTTGGGAAAAAAAAAAATAGGCATTGTAAATTCTTTTTCTAATGAATTTGGATGTGTATAATGTATTTTAAGTTTTTTTAGGGTTTCCTACATTTTGTTGCACTTGTTGCTGTCACTAACACACTGTACAGGGGTTCTCGGACACGTTTTTTTTGGCCATAGTTTCTTACAAGGGCAGCTGTGAAATCAGAACTAAAGCAAGAGGGAAATTTTGATGGAAAAAAACGAGAAGCAATTTTACTTCAGAGTATTTATGAACCTTTGCTTCAGCTGAGTCTTCATTTGCTCCAGAGTCTCCTTTAGGAGAAAGAAGAGTTTTTTGTTAACGTAAGGGAGTTTTTTTTCACTTTAGTGACTGGAAAACTGTTAGTTCAGGGGAAAGGTGGATAATGTGACTGGAAATGTGTCCTGCTCCTGTGGCTAATGATGAACAAATGAGAGGTGCATGATACAAAACCGGTAGAGAACATCAATCACAGCGCTAATACAAGAGAAATACAGAACAAATACAAGAGGCAAAAGCACAAAACACAAACACAAAATGCAAGAGTTTGGTCTTTGACTAAATAAGCAGAAGGGAAAACGTGGCGGGGGAGGGAAGGTTCAGCTCACCTCTCCCTGGGTCTTTGCAAGCTGCTTTTAAGGGACTTGGAGAAGCACAGCCCTGCACACAAGAGCAGCCCCAGCAGGTCAGAGCCAAGGTCCAAGTATCCCTGTGTCCCATTTTCTGGCATTGGAGATAAAAGCCAGTGCCTAAGGATGAGCACAAGGAAAGGGATGGTCATACTTCCCCACCACACTCTGCCAACCTGCAGTCTGCAGCTCAAAGGCTTCCTGAGCCAAAATCGAGGCCTTTTTGTCTAAGTCTTCAATGGATTTTTTTTTTTTTTCATCTATGAATTTGCCCAGTTGTTTTCACCCTCCCACCCCCCTCCCAAAACAAAACAAAACAAACCAAAAAAAGAAGCTACAGGGCAAGTTGTGGAGGTGGGAGCCCTGCCAGGACCTCTTCCCAAAGGGGAGGAGCTGACTGACAGACAGGAAAGTTTCTTGCTGGGAGGAGGTTCCTGATGGATGGCACAGTTATCCCAGCAAATCCAGAGTGGTGTTGGGTGGAGAGTCAGCTCAACGTGTCTGGGATGAGAAGAGACGGAGAGGAAAAGTCCACAAAGGGCAGATCTTGCTTTGTCTGCAGAGCCAGGATGCAAAAATGGATCGGATTAAGCTGTTGACACCTTAGTGTTGGAGTTCGCCTCTGGCTGAACCAAATCAAAACCTGGATCTTCCCTTGCCAGGGCAGGAAAGCCCAGCAAGGGGGAGGATTTGGGGATTCTGTGTCTGCTGAGGGCTGTGTGGGAGTCTTGACCTGGTTTAACTCCCTGACACAGAGTGAGGATGCCTTGCAAGCTCAGGAGGAGAATGGGAAGATGAGGAGATTCCTCCTGTTCTTATTTTGCTGCCTCTCCTAAAAGGAGCTGTAAAGGGATCACAGGATCGATTAGTTTGGAAAAGACCTCTGAGATCATCAAGTTCAACCTATGACCCAACACCATCAAGTCAACGAGACTAAGTACCATGTCCAGTGATTGTGAGAAGAATCTTGGGCAAATGGGTGAAGATTCAGCACTTGAAGGGCACAAGTTCTTCCACAAAGCTTTGAAAATGTGAGAGCAAACAGCAGGCTGGTGAGAAACCCAGTGTACAGAGCAAGCTCTTCCTCCTTTAGACCTTCCCACAGAGATGCTCAAAGGGTGGAACGAAACAGCAGCTGTGCAGGTGTCTGCTCCTTTTTTTATCCCACAGAGGTGAAGGAGGCTCTGAGGTTGGAAGCACAAAGCTCAGTGATGAGCTGGTTGCTCAGAACGACGTGCAGACCCGGAGACCTTGCACACACGTGGCCCCCAGCCCAAAGAGCAGACAAAACGTGCAGATAAAATCCAGCCTCAGAAATGGAAGAGCTGATGTGCTAGGAGGTTTTCCATGGCCATTGCTCCGTGATGCATCACTGCAGAGGGACAGCTGGGCGTGGAAGGAATGGAAAGGAAAGTAATAGTCAAAAGCCTTTGGAGTCTTTCTCTGCCACCCTGTTTCCAAACTTCGTCATGGATTGAACTCGGGAGACCCCTTGTCAAGACAAGCAGCACTTAAACTGCACCAATTATGTGTTTAAGGACTGGCCAAGGGTCAAGGGAGATCTTCTCACTCTCTGCAACTCCCTGACAAGAGGGGGGAGCTGGGAGGGAGGTTGGACTCTGCTCCCAGGGAACAAGGGACAGGATGAAACAGCTTCAAGTTCTGCCAGGGGAGGTTTAGATCTGACATTAGGGAAAATTTCTTCATGGAAAGGGTTGTCCAGCATTGGAACTCACTGTCAAAAGAGGTGGTTAACTCACCATCCCTGAATGGATATGAAACTGTGTGGATGTGGCACTTGGGGACATGGGTTAGTGGTGGCCTTGACAATGCTGGGGGAATGATGGGATTTGATCTTACAGGTCTTTTCTAACCTCAGTGATTCTGTGATTCTAATCTGTGGTTCTATGAAAAGAAACTGAGAAGACCTACCTTGTCTCATACCATGAGGATCTTTGGTAGGGCTGGAGCCCATCCCACCCCAGCTGAAGAGACAGGGCTGGATGGCAGGACGATTTCTGTGCCTCCATTGAGACTCTAAATCTTGGTTTTCCAGCGCTGTCCTCTCTGGATTTGAAACCCCCTGCATTTATGGATGTTCTGGGAAAGTGGCAAAAGACATCTTTTCACAATGAGATTGCTGGAGACAGCTGAGGGACTGTTTCCTGGAATGATGGAAAAGGCTTCTTTGTGGATATCTGGCTGCACTGTTTCTACTTGAGTGATGACTTGATTGCTCCTGGGGTTTTGCTGAAATCCTGGTTGTATATTAAGACATGCTGACCCTTGGATGAGCATGTTTTTAGTATTATTTGAATAGAAAGAGGCTGGTGAGCACTTGGGCTGAATAAAGGCCCTGTGGCTGAAGGGAATATATTTGGATTGGGAAAGGGCCTGGGTCACAGATACCCACTCATTCCTCTTAATGGCTGAGATTTGGAGCTGCAGCCCAGGGTGTTGCTGCTGTGCTGTGTGTTAGAGGAGTTTTTCCTGGGGTGAGGTGGAAAATGCATCCCAGGCTTCCCACAGGACACACCCCCAGGCAGGTGCTCTGAAACCACTGACTGTGCTTTGGGAATGGGGGGTTCTCTCGTCCTAGAGAAGATGCTCAAGGTGGTTAAAGTGAAGTCTTGGTGCATCTGAAACTGGGGAATTTCTCTCCTTGCAGGGAAGAGAGGAGACTCAACCACTCACTTGTAGATTTTCCCATGCCACCTGCTTCCCTTCCTTTCCCTTCCTTCCCTCACCCCATCTCTCGCTCCTCTCATCTTCGTACAAAAGTGCACCACGTCCTCCCTTCCTGCTGCAAGTGCTTCAGAGAATCACAGAATTGTTTAGGTTGGAAAAGCCCTCAAAGATCATCCAGTCCAGCCATTCCCCCAGCACTGCCAAGGCCGTCACTAACCCCTGTCCCCAAGTGCCACATCCACACAGCTTTGAAATCCCTCCAGGGATGGGGACTCCACCACTGCCCTGGGCAGCTCTGCCAGGGATGGACAACTCTTTCCATGATGAAATGTTCCTGGTATCCAACCTGATCCTCCCCTGGCCCAGCTGGAGGCCGTTCCCTCTCCTCCTGTCCCTTGTTCCCTGGGAGCAGAGCCCGACCCCCCCCGGCTCCCCCCTCCTGTCAGGGAGTTGCAGAGCCAGAAGGTCCCCCCTGAGCCTCCTTTTCTCCAGGATGAGCCCCCCCAGCTCCCTCAGCCGCTCCTGCTGCTCCAGCCCCTTCCCAGCTCCGGTCCCTTCCCTGCACACACTCCAGCCCCTCAATGTCCTTCTTGTCATGGTTCTTGCACCTCCCATCCTCCACCTTGACTCTTGCTGAGCCTTTCAATGCCCAGGCCAGGCCCAGCACAGCCAAACCCAGCTCAGTGGGGTCAGTCACCTCTCTGCAACCTGAGGTCACCACTCCAGCATCATCCTAGAGCCCAGTCCTCTCCTCTGAACCACCCACCCAGGCTCTGTCCGCATCTCACCAATTCTACTTCCAAAAAAAAAAAAAAGGCAAAAAAAAAAAAAAAAAAAAAAAAAAAAAAAAAAAAAAAAAGCCAGACTGCTCTGTCTGTTTTCTTGAGGAAGCAAAGGCCTTGTTTGAACCCTTTCCATCCTCTACCTCAGCTTCCAGGTGTTGCCTCTTGTCCAGCCTTGGTGGCAACACCTTTCTCCTCTCCAGCTGGTGTTTCCAGGAACATCCTTTTTGGCTCAGCCCCACCGATCCCTGTTCATGGCCCTCCACGGCCCTCCTAAGCCTGGCATGACAAGATCACTTTTGCCCGTGTCGGGTCGCCTGATATCCAAGTTTTCCAGCTTTCTTCTGGCCTCTATGGCAGATCTGGGCACCGTCCCCTCATCCACCATCCCTGTGCTCCCCACCCACCCGCTTCCCTCCCCCAGCAGCACCGAGCAAACAGACAAACAACCGGTTTATGAAAGCGAAGGGGGAAAGCCAAGAGCAGCTGCTTTAAATCTGCTGCAACGCCGGCGGCAATTGCATAAGGCCGAGGTTTTGTTGATGTCCCCACCCCATTCCTGAGAAATATTGGATTTATTTTGGTGTCACTGTGCCCGCTGCCCATGCCCTCAGCACACTGGCAGCATCAAAGCCCATCTCTGGATTCACTTCTGCCCCGACGCAATCCCACAAGAAAGAGGCGAGATTCAAACCAGGCTCCCCAGCCCAGGCCAGCCAAGTTCCTTGTCATGGCCTGGACGTGCAGAGCTCGGTAAACAGATGGGTCTCACCATCCCCAGGGGATTGGTGGCTCGAGGCCCTGACAGAGCAGCAAGTTTCCAATTAAATGACCCTTCAGCAAAGAGGGACCAGCCCCCAGCAGCTCATCTGCTGGCAAGATGCAGCGCCCGGCCCGAGGCACGGGGGAGCACGGCCTGTCCCACAGCCCTGGTTTGCATTAAATGCTTGGAATTGTGGAATCCTGGAATCATGGAATGGTTATTTGGGTTGAAAAGGACCTTAAAGACCATCCAGTCACACCCCCTGCCATGGGCAGGGACACCTTCCACCAGCCCAGACTGGACAATTCCAGGGATCCAGGGGCAGCCACAGCTTCTCTGCCCAACCTGGGCCAGGGCCTCCCCACCCTCCCAGCCAGCAATTCCTTCCCAATCTCCCATCTCTCCCTGCCCTCTGGCACTGGGAAGCCATTCCCTGTGTGCTGTCCCTCCCTGCCTTGTCCCCAGTCCCTCTGCAGCTCTCCTGGAGCCCCTTTAGGCCCTGCAAGGGGCTCTCAGCTCTCCCTGGAGCCTTCTCTTCTCCAGGGGAACCCCCCCAGCTCTCCCAGCCTGGCTCCAGAGCAGAGGGGCTCCAGCCCTGGCAGCAGCTCCGGGGGCTCCTCTGGACTCTCTGCAGCAGCTCCACATCCTTGTGCTGTTGTTCCAGGGCTGGAGACAGCACTTCAAAAAGCAGGGCTCTTCCAGAAGAAATATTCCCTGATTCAAAGGTTCTGCCTCAACCATTGAGTCAGGTCTCACATCTCCAGCCCTGCCAGCTGAGATCTGCTGCATTAAAGACAATCTCACGTGTTGGTTTGCTCTTGGCAGGTGGGAGCAGGATTGAGATGCTGTCCTAGAACACATGGAGACAGTCCCACACACTTCTCCCTCACTCAGCAGATGCTCTCCCTCCATGGAGGGCAGGAACAAGCCACGTCGCAGCAGGAGAGCAGTTAGATTTTCCTTTGCTATCCAACTTTGCGGGTCATCTTTCTGCCCAAGGATGTTTTTCCAGGATGATAAATCCATCACCACAAAAAAACTGTTGTGATTGTCCAGAGAAGCTGTGGCTGCCCCACCCCTGGAAGTGTCCAAGGCCAGGTTGGACGGGGTTTGGAGCAACCTGGGCTAGTGGAAGGTGTCCCTGCCCAGGGCAGGGGTTTGGAATGAGATGGTCTTTAAGTTCCCTTCCAATCCAAACCACTCCATGATTATTCTATGGTGTTCCCTGCAGGAATCACAGAAAGAAGTCAACAAAGACTGAAAAAAAAACCTAAAACCCCCCCATTAATCCAAAGCAAAGAGACCCCAATATTTGCTGTATCACAAACCCCCTTAGGACTGCAGGGGGGGGAAAAACCTCTCCCGACATCTCAAATCTCTGTGCACAAATTTCCACACTTCACCTTCCCCTTTTATCCTGCCTCGTGCATTATAAGGAGACTGGAAGGATGGAGGGGGTTTTTTTTCAGGAAATGGTTAAACGAGGAACGTCTAATGAGAAAATCTGACAGACTGTTGTTCCCATATGGATGTTTTTCCTGGTCTGTGTTCCCTTCCCTTTGGGGACTTCAGTCCCACTGCAGGCAGTAAACACCTCAAAGAGGGGTAATGAAGCACTCAGGGCTGGGATGTTTAGATTCATGATAAGATTTATTTCCAAGTGGCTTGTTCAGAGCTACTGAGGGTATTTGTAACCCTGATAGGAAATAAATCCACATTCCCTGAGCCCCAATAAGTTTTCTTAACCACAGCATAATTCATCCTATCTCCTGAAAGGGATATTTGGAGTTTTTAGTCTGGGCTTCTTGAGCAAAAGGATATTTTTTCCTCCAAAACTTTAAAATCTATATTAAAAATAAATAACTAATTTTGAGGTGGAAGTTTGTAATCTATCTCTTTTTTTTTTTTTTTTTAATCTCATCAACTGTTGGTCTTTAAAAAATAATTATCTGAACCCCACAGCATCTTGCTTCATCCTGTTTTGACTCAGTCTAGCCCAGAAGTCAAAATAAAGTGGGATGATGAAGCCTGAATGTAGTTTCCCTTCTTTCTCCTCCCCCTTTCAAAGGGCAAAGCTGAAAGAAGAGGGTTTGTCTTCTCACCCCGCGGTGGATGTGGTTGAACCGAAATGGATCCTGGTGGAACCACTCCGCTCCTGCAGAACCTCTCCTGGAGCCAGGAGCCTTCCTGAAACACTGACATTTTCCCTGCCTTTTCCCAGTGTTCACAGCACTACCGAGAAAGGTGGATTTTCCTGCCCCTGTTTCCAGAGGGTTTCGGATCAGGACGCGGAGAAAGGCTGTTCCCTGCCTTGGGGGAGGCACAGCTCGCTGAAGAGGTGACACGGAGAAGGGCACAGAGTGATGGATGAGCAGGCTGGGAATCCCTGTTTTCATNATTTGTACACACAAATTTTAAATATACATACGTTGGTGGGATAACATATTGATTTCTAAGCAAAAAAAAAAAACAAAACCCCAAACCCATCCAATTCACTTCAAAGGCAACCAGAGCACCTCATTAATTTCCAGCGTGTGATTACAATGCCTAATTAAGCTGTGGAACTCATCACCCAAGAGCCGTTGTGCAAGAGCAGCGGGGTTAGAAAGATTGCAAAAAAAATGAAGTTAGGAGGGGAGGGGGGGAAATGATAAAAAGAAAGAAAGAAAATGGCATTTCTCTGTGTGTTGGAGCATGCACAGCTATGCTAGATTGGTCTGAGAAAGGACATCAATTCTCGGAGCACAACCAAGCTACCAACAGCCCGTTAGGATGGAACTTCTCCCCTGGGAGAATTGCCTAATTTATCAAGAGGAGCGTTCCTTACATCGTTCTTTGAAGCAGCTGGGAATGATTCATGTCCAAAGCAAGGTCTGGAGTGAGGCTGGACAGTGGTTCTGGCACACTCTGGCCCTTCTCTGTCACCGGGTGCTTGGACACTTCAGCGGGCCAGGCCAGAGTTCATCCCTCCATAATTTAGGGGCTTCCCGTCTGAGTGCAGGAAAGTTGCCTTTTCCAGAGACTTATCCCTGGAAAAAGTAGGTTGGAGGTGGTTTTAGGAAGCGTTTCAGAGCCAAAGTGTGTGTCCAGATTCTCAGGGTGGGTGCTGAGGTTGCCTTGGCGACACAGGGATGTGGATGTGGTGTTTACAGCTCCAGAGGATTTTAACCTGTGGGAACAATCTGTCAGCACAAGAGAGAGGCTGCTCTGAGTCATAAATTCAAGGCACTGCCGTGGTCTTTGTGTATTCCAGGCTATAAAAGCCCTATAAATTGGATTAAAAATGGTGACATCCACCAACAAAGATGTCTGTTATCAGTGGGCACAGTCAGGAATCTTCCTGGAAAACGATTTTGTCTGGCATGTCAATTGTAGAGCAATTTGGGACAGGGATTGTCCTTCCATCCTATTTGTTACCACAGACCTGCCTGGATCCTCAACCGACACTTTTGAATTTCTACAACAACACAAATAAGAAAACCAGACTGGAAAAAAAAAAAAAAAAAAAAAAAACTTTTTTAATTTTTTTTTTTTTTCCCATTTTGTGGAAAAAATGTTTTGCTTCTCACTGAAAGGTTTTTAGCTGGACAAAAGATTCCCTGATGTACCAGAGCCACAGAAACCCATCTGAGGGGACCTGGCATGGGATGGGGGACTTGGCATGGGATGGGAAAAGCCACGAGCTGTTGCTGTTGAACAGTGCAGAAGGCCCAGAAAGGGACGACTTTCGGTGATATTTCCAAAACTTGCCATTTTTTCTGTTGAAATATTTAAATTTTAATTTTTTTTTTTTTAAATGGGAAAAAAATCATGTTTTCCATGGTGGAAAAAAGAGTCATGAGCATGTTTGTTTTGATTGCCTGGTGTAGCCAGGGACTAAACTGCCTGTGTAGGTACTGACTCCAGTTGTCACCAACCTAAACCTCATGGAATTGATCTTTTTTTCTCACTTACAGGTAAGAGATCAGGAGCAACCCAGCGGGTGTAGGAATCCCTGTGGCATTACAGCCCTTGGCCATGAACCGGTGTCATCTAATCCCTGAGGGACAAACACAATGAGCACGGTCCCAGGGCCACAATGACACAAGTTAAACAGCAAGTGCCAAGGTCCTTCCAGAATAAGCACAGGGTCACCCACAGGAGTATCACGCTCCTTAAATCATAGAATCATAGAATCATAGAATCATAGAATCATAGAATCATAGAATCATAGAATCATAGAATCATAGAATCATAGAATCATAGAATCATAGAATCATAGAATCATAGAATCATAGAATCATAGAATCATAGAATCATAGAATCATAGAATCATAGAATCATAGAATCATAGAATCATAGAATCATAGAATCATAGAATCATAGAATCATAGAATCATAGAATCATAGAATCATAGAATCATAGAATCATAGAATCATAGAATCATAGAATCATAGAATCATAGAATCATAGAATCATAGAATCATAGAATCATAGAATCATAGAATCATAGAATCATAGAATCATAGAATCATAGAATCATAGAATCATAGAATCATAGAATCATAGAATCATAGAATCATAGAATCATAGAATCATAGAATCATAGAATCATAGAATCATAGAATCATAGAATCATAGAATCATAGAATCATAGAATCATAGAATCATAGAATCATAGAATCATAGAATCATAGAATCATAGAATCATAGAATCATAGAATCATAGAATCATAGAATCATAGAATCATAGAATCAGATGGGTTGGAAAGGACCTCTGAGATCATCAAGTCCAACCCTTGATCCAACACCACCGCGGTTCCCAGACTATGGCACTCAGTGCCACGTCCAGCCTCATCTTAAACACCTCCAGGGATGGAGAATCCACCACTTCCCTGGGCAGCCCATTCCAATGGCTGATTGCCCTCTCTGGAAAGAATTTCTTTCTAATATCCAACCTAAACCTCCCCTGGCACAGTTTAAGGCCGAGCCCTCTTGTCTTGCTGCTGGTTCCTGGGAGAAGAGACCAACCCCCACCTGGCTCCCCCCTCCTGTCAGGGAGTTGTAGAGAGCGATGAGGTCTCCCCTGAGCCTTCTCCTCTCCAGACTAAACAATCCCAGCTCCCTCAGCTTCTCCTCACAGGACTTGTGCTCCAGTCCCTTCCCAGCCTGGCTGCTCTTCCCTGGCCCTGCTCCAGCCCCTCCATGTCCTTGCTGAGCTGAGGGCCCAGAACTGGACACGGCACTCCAGGGGTGGCCTCCCCAGCGCTGAGTCCAGGGGCAGAATCACTTCCCTGTTCCTGCTGCCACACTGCTCCTGAGCCAGGCCAGGAGCCATTGACCTTCTTGGCCACCTGAGCACACTGCTGGCTCCTGTTCAGCTCCCTGTCAATCAGCACCCCCAGATCCCTTTCTGCCTGACAAGCTGTCACCAGGAGCCGTCCATGCAGGGTGTAAGCCCACGGAAAAGTGGGCAGATGCTGCTTTGATTTGACTCAGAGATAAAAAGGGTGCAGCACTGAGCAGACAGCGAGTGCTGTTCTCCTGTAAAGTGTGCTGGGATCTGGTGGAACTTGGATGGCAAGGAGGACAAAATTATCTTAGAATCAGAGAATGGTTTGGGTTGGAAGGACCTTTGAAATTAATCTACTCCAATCCGCCTGCCATGGGCAGGGACACCTTCCACTAGCCCAGCTTGCTCTGACCTGGCCTTGGACAATTCCAGGGATCCAGGGGCAGCCACAGCTTCTCTACCCAACCTGTGCCAGGGCCTCGCCACCCTCACAGTGAGCCTTGTCAATAGGCTTTTTGGGGTGATGACGAAATTTTGGAGGAGAACTCTACCACAGGCAACAAATGTGGTGTGTCAGGTGTCCTCTCTGGCCCTGGAGCTCCAACCTGCTGATTGCTGCAGGCTTGGAGGGAGCAGCAGGGCCTGGACCACTGTGCTCATCATCCTTCTTTCACTAATTATCTAATTATCCCCTCATTTCCTCCTGGGGGCAGTATGTCATGCTGGATGGACCTTGGGATGACCAAGTTCTGACATGTTTTTATTTCTGGACTCTCTGCTTGGTGCCAGCCAGGAATTTCTCAGGTGTACTAAATGCTTTTTCTCACATCAGGTGAGGGTCTGTTTGCTTTTTGTCTTTGCTGAACCTCTCCCAGCATCATTCCTTCCATTTCTCTCCAAAATTTTGATGGCAATCCAAGTATCATTAAGTCTGCTAGAACCCCCTGTCCTCTCCTGTTCCCCTTCAGCTTTCCAGAGCTTGCACTGCTCCTTGAACGAGATGGAAAAGCCACATGGAAAGACTGTGGTGCCTGCATGGAATTCCACTTGCACATGGAATTTTGGGTTCCTCAGCAAGGAGAGAATCACTTGGAGGTGTTTCTCCTGCCTGAGCCCCCGTGCTACGGAATATCCAGTGCAGCTGAGTGCACTGAGAACATTAATATGGGCACTTACTCCAGCTAAATAGGACACTTAATTCCCATTAATGCTGAACTAATTAGAGAACAGTGAACAACAAAAGAGAAAACACCATCTTCGTGCCTGTGCAAAACTATTCATGATCTTCCCCCCACCCCGAAAAAAAAAAAAAAAATTAGGCCATCCTTCCCTTCCTCAGGCTCAAAGGGGAGTCTGCATTTGGTGATGAGAACAACCATCAGCAATTCTCAAGATTTCATCTTTCATCTTTCTTTCAGGGATAAATTTATCTACAAAGAAAGAATCTGTAGATATTCCTGAGTGCAGGCAAAGACGGCCACATTAGTCAAAAAAAAAAAAAAAAACCCAACCCTGCATTGCTAAATACAGTGTGTGCACTGAGAGTGACCTAAATATGATTAAATTACCCTGTCTAATTCCAAGCAAGAAAAAGCTACCCAGAATTACTTTAATTAGCTGAAAAAGATGCTGTCAGCCACTTTCTCGGAGCGGATTTAATGTTCTCTGTTATTCCTTGTACCCACAGCATCCTATGGCAGGAAAACAAAATACTTGTCTACTCATCATTGTTAATATTACCATTATTTATTCCTACCCAGGTCTCCTTGGGAAACGCAGTTTGTGCTCCATCTGTTCGCCCCCCAATGTGTTGCAAAGCCACTTGGCAGTTACAAGAAGTTGGAGGAGAGCGCTGATTGGATTCCAGATTATCTTTCCAGAAAAGTCTGGAGTCCTTTTGGCTGCTCAGCACCACGGTGGGCCAGACCTCAGCATCCCGAGCTGTGCTCACTGGAGGTACCAGTCTTGCCCAGTGACCTGCCCAGCGTCACTGGGGTCACCTGTGGAGAGGGATGGGGGCGGAATTTGGGTCTCCAGCTGAACTCCTGTGCTTTACACGTGGTCAAAATGTGGTGGGAGAAATTCAGGGAAGAAAAATGCAACTCGGGATATTAAAAATACAGAGCGAAGTGGCTCAGGAAGTCCCTGAACAAATTGTTAGAGGCTGGGACAGTGTCAGAGAATGGTTTGTGTTGGAAGGGACCTTCCAGATCATCCAATTCCACCCCCTGCCATGGGCAGGGACACCTTCCACTAGCCCAGGTTGCTCCAGCCTGGCCTTGGACACTTCCAGGGATCCAGGGGCAGCCACAGCTTCTCTTGGCAACCTGGGCCAGGGCCTCACCACCCTCACAGCGAGGAATTTCTTCCTTATATTTCATCTACACCTGCCCTCCTTCAGCTTAAGGCCGTTCCTCCTTGTCCTATCACTCCAGGCCCTAGTGAAAAGTCCCTCTCCAGCCTCCCTGTAAGCCCCCTGTAGGCACTGGGAGGTGCTGAAAGGTGACCCCAGAGCCCTCTCCTCTCTCAGCCGGTAGCTGGGGAAGCATCACGACAACATTCCTGCATTTCCTCTATTGCCCACTGGCAGAGAATTGCCCAAGTGACCTTTCAGACCAGGGCAAATGACAATTTCAATGTCCTTATTTGCAAACAGCTCCTTTTCTGTCTATTAATTACACTGCACTGGAGCTGGACCCCATTTAGACACCAAGTGTTTCAAGCAAGATGGATTTCTGGGATCAAACCCCAGAAATCCCTCGAGGAGTTACAGGTGTTTCAGCAGCTGGCAGCCTGTGGGATGAAGCTCCAGTGACCATGAAGCTCTGGGTAACTGTGGGCAAAAGGGGGAACCTCAGTGCCCATCCACGAGGTGTCATTTCCAGTCCAAGCGTGGAACAGCTCAGCTACAAGTATTTCCTCTCCTGAGTTCGGGGAGGAGAAGGGGTGACATGTTCTGCTTCCCCCTCTGGCTAAGGGAAGGATCAGAGAAATTCCTGAAGTGCACTTGGTGGGGGAGAAGAGATGTCACACAGACCAACAGCAAAGTGGAAAGGGCTGGAAAAACAAACCAGCTTCAAAGAGGAACGTAGCCTTCAGCGCTCCAGAGGTTTGGACCATCCCGCCTACCTTGGGTCTGTTTCCTGAAGGGACAAAGGCAGGGGAAAAGGGACATGGAGCGTGTGGGGCAGTGGAGAGGCTGAGGAGGTGCAGACACTGCTGAAAACAGCAGGAGTAATGGAGCAGGAGCCTCCCTTTTGTCACAGGAGCTGCATTTCGGCTGAGAGAACAGAGAAACCCCGAGCAGAGTCTGTGCCAGCCTGGCCAGCCCAGAGGACACGGTGGGGAAGGAGGAGAACTCCATCTCCCTAATCATTCCCAACTGTGGGAGCTGGGCTGAGGGCACCACGCCAAGGCACTGATGGGTTTCCCAACCTGATCCTCCTTTCCCCACTCTGTGCCACCTCCCTCCTGCCTCAGATTCGGTCACAACCAGATTCAGTCACAAGTCCCGGATTCAGACCTTGCAAATAGAGCCAGATTTTGACCCTCTGAAAAAGCCAAGCCAGAGGCTCTCCAGGTCAGGGATGGAGATAACATGTCCTACAAGATTCCTGAAGGTGCTGGCTGGTAACTAAACCAAACTAAATGAATGTCAGGGGTGCTGGGGGGCCCTGGTCATGGTGAGGAGATGGGAATGAGTCCAGAGGGCCACCAAGTTGATTAGAATGCTGGCCAGGCTGGGAGAGCTGGGGGGGGTTCCCCTGGAGAAGAGAAGGCTGCAGGAAGAGCTGAGAGCCCCTTGTAGGGCCTAAAGGGGCTCCAGGAGAGCTGCAGAGGGACTGGGGACAAGGCAGGGAGGGACAGCACACAGGGAATGGCTTCCCAGTGCCAGAGGGCAGGAAGAGAGGGGATTTTGGGAAGGAATTGTTGGCTGTGAGGGTGGGGAGACCCTGGTCCCAGTTGCCCAGAGCAGCTGTGGCTGCCCTTGGATCCCTGGAAATGTCCAAGGCCAGTTTGGACGGGGCTTGGAGCAACCTGGGCTGGTGGAAGGTGTCCCTGCCCATGGCAGGGGGTTGCAACAAGATGATCCTTAAGGTCCCTTTTAACCAAGGCCACTCCATGATTGATTTTATGATTCATGAAGCTCATCATGCAATGCACAGTTGGAGAAGAGAGACCCCTGTGTCTCAATCCCACCATAAATAAGTGGAATACCAGGTTGGCAAACCCTGAGAGGGAGGGAGAGGGACTCACGTGTCTGTGAGCACACCAAACTTCTGCTTTCCTCTTGTACTTGAAGAACTGGAGTGCAATTAAACAGGAAATAATCAATGTATGTGGCTGAGGACAATGCTGCAGGGGTGACTTGAAACATTTCATATCCTCATCAGCTGTTGAGCCCCAGAGTTGGCTCAGCTCCTCTCCCATTCCCAAAATCTGGCTGTTGGCTCAGGAAATGGGAGAGGATCTGGGAAACGCAAGCAGGACCAGAGCCCAGAGGAGCCTCCCCATGCCCTCAACACCCCTCCACTTCACAGGCAAACCTGACAAGGGTCCACGTGGCAAAACAAGATGAGTAAGTAAAGAAGCCCACACTTTAGACCAAAGCGTTTCACTCGCCAAGACACGTGTTTTCCCTCTCACATCTGGACCCTCCAAAATCCCTTTGACTCCACGGGGGCATCAGGCACAACAACTGGCTCTGGAATATCTCACCCACCTCGTGCAGCCGGGTTTGCCATAACTCAGGCACGACGGCCTCCCTCAGGAGGGTCTTGGGGACTGACCCAGAATCACTCGTGTTGGAAAAGCCCTCTCAGATCAAGTCCACCCCGGCAGACCCAACGTGCCCCCGGCCCCCCTCGCCCTCTGCTTTCTTTGTGACGCCTCCTGGCATTAGGAAACCTTCCAAATGGAAATGCAAGGAATGTAAATTGGTGTCTTCTCCCCGACAGGAATTCTCCGACTCCTGCGGCCGTCTCTGCGAGATCATTTGAGCCGAACTCGACTGTTGCAGTAATTAATTTCCAATCAAGCAAATTTGCGTAAATCTTCCCTTTAGAAATCTGCCTTAAATCAAGGGTTTAGGCACCACATTCCAGCTTGGATTCATTAAAAATAGATTGCTATTGAAAGCTGCCAGCACTGTAAATACAGGCACCACGCCACCCTGCAGGACGGTTTGGAGACACGCTCTCCACATAATGAAAACCTGCCTTCAAAACCATCCCCACAGCAAATGTCCCCTGGAACTGGGAATGCTGGGCTGCTCCCAGAGCCCTGACAGCCTTCTCTTGGTGACATATCTAGTCTTGCAGGGATGGCTTTGAAGCAATCAGGGTAAGTGGGACAAAGGCTCCAGGAGAAGGAGAGAAGGTTTTGGCAACTTGAGGAATCCTCTCAGAGATGTTTTGTGTGCAACCCACAAGGCAGAGAGCAAACTCTGCTGCTCTGAGAGGGGAGGAATCATGGAATGGTTTGGGTTGGAAGGGACCTTTAAAGTTAATCTAGTCCAATCCCTCTTCCATGGGCAGGGACACCTTCCACTAGCCCAGGTTGCTCCAAGCCCCATCCAGCCTGGCCTTGGACACTTCCAGGGATCCAGAGACAGCCACAGCTTCTCTGGGCAACCTGGGCCAGGGCCTCACCACCCCCATTGTAAAAAACTCTTACTCATACCCAGTCTCAATCTACCCTGTTTTAATTTAAACTCATTAGAATTACAGAATCACAGAGAGGTTTGGGTTGGAAGGGATCATCTTGTTCCAACCTCCCTGCCATGGGCAGGGACACCTTCCACCAGACCACGTTGCTCCACCCTGGTCTTGAACAGTTCCATGGATGGAGCAGCCACAGTTTCTCTGGGCAACAACTCCTTGTCCCTGCTAAAGAGTCTGTCCCCATCTTTCCTATAATTCCACTTCAAGGAAAAGAAACCCCTCTCTGTAGGGCACGAACTGCATCGTGAAGGCCAAGCAATCAAAAACCTACTCAGTGACAACAGAGACCGAGAGGGGAGGCACGAGGAACGGTGAAACTACAGCTCTCCACCTCCAAATCTGTGTGCAGTCCTTCTCCTCAGCAGATCTGGGGTTTGCAGAACGTGAGGAGTCATGGCTATCCAGCGTTGGGAGGAAAGGGGTGGAAACCAGCACTCCTGGAGCCTGTGCTGAGCTTTCAGCAGCCTCCACCTGAACAGGATGCAGGTGGGGGCTGCTGTGCCCTCGGGAAGGGATCATGGAATCACAGAATAGTTTAGATTGGAGAAGATCTTTAAGGCTGTTGAGTCCAGCAGGTGGGTGGATGCTTTCCCTTTCCTCCCCGTGCCTTGCCCTTCCTGTCCCAAAGGCTCAGCTTTACCTCCACGCCCGGCTTGGAGTAACTCCACAGAGGGAAAGGCACCACTGCCCAGCCCTGGTGGGCACTCACATCACAGCACATGGTCCTGGAATGTAGAGAATCCATCCCAGCCTTCCCTGGAGACTGAGGCTTGGCTCATGGAGAGGCCAGTTTTGTGAGTGCTGAGCCTTCCCAGGACCGGGCTGTGACGCAGAGAAATTCAGCAAAATGCCCCAAAATATTGAAGTTCGTTTTCTTCCTGCTGTCCAAACTCCCCAAGTTTTAGAGACAGGGTCCTCTCCTGCACTCTCAAGTGCTCCAGCCAACTCTGAGGTGCCCAGCCCTGATTCATCTGCAGCCATCTCGAAAGCCCTGAAGAAGGCTGATGTCTCTGATTTTCGGTGGTGCTTTTTTAAAGGAAGAGATTTCTCTGGGAAAAAAGAGCAGCACGATTCAGAACTGGGCAGAAGAATATCAAGTAATCCCAATTTCCAGCTTCCTCAGCCACCAAAACCACAGGGAGGAATGAAAACTTGACAGCACAAGGCTGCTCAGGGGTTCAAGCACATCGTGTGTTCCAGACCTGCGAATGAATGAGAAACCTCCTGGAGAAACTGGTGCCTCAACGTGCTGCTCTGAGACCTGCCCTTGGTATTTTGTCAAGGAAAAGAATTTCCCCAAACCAGGATACAGGAGAGGATAGGGCTTCTTTCTGGAGGGGGCCTTTGCTTCTTTCTTTTTTCCTTTATTTTTCTTTTTCTTTTCTCTTTTTTTTTACCTCTTTTATTTTTCTCTTTTTTTTTAATTTTTATTTTTATTTTTTATTTTTCCTTTTTCTTTTTTCTTATTTTTTATTTTTTCTTCATTTTTATTTCTTTTTTTTCATTTCTTTTTTCTTCTTTTTGTTTTTTCTTCTCTTATTTTTTCTTTTCTTTCTCTTTTTTTGTTTTTTTTCTTTTTTCCTCTTTTCTCCCTTTCTATCTTTTTTCTTTTTTCTTTTTTCCTTTCTTTTCTTATTTTTCTTTTTTCTTTTCTGTTTTCTTTTTCTTTCTTTTTTCTTCTTTCTTTCCTTATTTTTCTTTTTTCTTTTTTCTTTTTTTCTCTTTTCACCATTTTTCTTTTTTTCATTTTTTTCTTTTTTTTTT
>VXAY01004922.1:90872-109597 GCA_013399855.1 Oxyruncus cristatus | reverse complement strand
TTTTTTTTTTTTTTTTTTTTTTTTTTTTTTTTTTTTTTTTTTTTTTTTTTTTTTTTGAGGTATTTCTGCACAACTTTTCTGTTACCTTTCCGAAATGAAAAATTCTGCTGCTTCTCTTTTGTTGTTCGGGGGAGTTTTTTAAGAGGGAAAAAAAAGAAATCAAACTTGCCTTCACCCCTTGCTGTTTCAGCTGAGCTCACTTTTAGTGGGACATTTTGAGGTGGTTTTGCCTTTCGAGTGTTTTTGCCTTTTGGGTTTTTTTACCTTTCGGGTGTTTTTACCAGTGGTAAAAGAAGCTTGGCGGGACCTCTGCGGGGGCAATGTCACCTCAGTCCGTCCTCACCCCACAGCCCGTGGTGGGAGGTGGCCAACCCGGTGAGGAACAGCATCTCTGGGTTTGGGATGAGCTTCCTCGCCCCAAAAAGACAACACAGAGAGGCATCACTTGGCCGAGGAGCAGAGGACAGAGTCCAGCTCCTCTGGCTCTGTTCAGCAACTCTGCTGGAGCTGTCCCTCCTCTCCACTGGAACTGGGGCATGGAGCAGCTTCCCAGGGAAGAAGCCTGGGCGAGCATGGACTGATTGCCGACCAGGCAAGGGCTAAGCTACAGAGAGGATAATTTATGTTCTCCAGCCAACCAGCTGCTGGGAGAGGGGAATGGTGGAGAAATCAGGGAGAAAGCACCAGGGAAGGGAAGGGGATCCTGGAGAAGTTTGTTTTTCCAGCGCTTCCCCACCACATCCAGCACTCTCCCTCAGAGCTGAACTGCTCCTCGGAGCTGTTTAAATCCCCGTGCTGAGAACTGGGACTTCTCCTCTGCGATGTGCTGCTCTCAGCCCACTGTCAGTGCTCAATAAATAACAGGGACGTAAACTGAAGGCATTCCTGCCATTAATCACCACCAAACCCACATCCCCACTAAGTGCATTGATAGCACATCTACCGTCCAATTTCTGTTTCAGGATGCTTTAACGAACTCCAACCATAACGTTTCTTATTTTTCTGGCCTCTGACTGACTGACTGGGTAAGGAGACTGCTGCAAAATTACTTTCATCAGCTGCTGTTCAGTTGGCCTCAGAATCTATTTTCCAGGCTCCAAAGCAAAATTACAGTCATTCAATATTAAAGTATTTGCAGAGTGGCATTAAGCAGGGGTGCTGCTGTGTTATTTGCCATGGCAACTCAGGTTGCTCATTCCTCTTCTCCCTAAGTGTGGGAGAGCCAAGGCACTGGGAAATGCTCTGCCCTTAATGTGACAAAGTGCGTTTGGGTCACACAGAGCATTTACCTTCCCAGAGAAGCCTCCCTGTCACACCAGGGCAGGCAGAGCTGGGGAGGGGGAGGATGTTTTTCTACCAGTTCGATGGGATTGCCTGGAGGAATCAGGCCCTTTCATCCATTATCTCCCCTCTGGGACAGCGTGGAGAGGCAGGAGGGTCTGGGTATCTTCTGCAGAGCAATGTGGGGCACTTCTGCAGGGAACCTCTCCCTGGTTTTGCTTTGAACTGGGTCCTTTTGAGTATTTCCCAGTGAGGGTTTTAACCCTCGTGATGTTTTCAGGGGTGCTCCTCATTCAGGTACGTCCTGAAACAACATGCTCCGATGCCCGAATGTGCTTTCATTCGACTCAGCTCTGACACCTCTCAGTGGCATCAAGTGATTTGTTGCTCTCCACGAGGGCTGTCACCACTCGTGGTGCACAGCAGGACACACACACACACACACACACACAGAAGTGCTGACAGGAGCCTGCAGTGTTCCCGTTCTGCTGAGGTGACACAAGGTGAATTAATTTATCCGAGTTCGCATGAGGGGGCTTTGGAAGAGCTGCTGAGTCCCAGCCTGGTGGGTAAACTAGTCTTGTAGTGTCTAAATATAATTGGTCATTGTCCCACGTGTTGTTTTGGACCCAACAAACTTCCCATTCTTCATCCTAAGCAGTCTTAGGATCTCCAGGGTCTTCTCATAATGAGCTTTTCCCTACTTACTCTGACAGGAGCGTGTGCCAGACATGTCCCAGGTGTCATTCAGAGTACACCCAAAGTCTTTTCCCCTCATAAGCCCCACTGGAGGATGAACTGCAGTGCACTGGGAGTCACCATCTGGGAGATAACCAGATCTCCCCTGGAAGCTCACCTGGACAAGGCCCTGGCTCGTGATGTGGAGTCAAAGCATGGCCAAGATCCCTTGGGAATTCCCCAGGCTGCTGCTGCCCCACAGAGCCCATTCAGTTCCTGGTCAGCCCTCCCGAGGAGGGAGGTCAGGACAGCCTGTGCTGTGGGAAAGAAACACGTTTTGCAGAAAGGGCATGAAAATGCCTCATCATTAGCAGAGATCTTGTTCTCCCTAAAAATATCTGGTGTGGTTTGCGTGGTGTCCCTCTTCCCTTGGCCCTGGTTGGCTGAGGATTGGGCTGGCAGGCTATTCTTAGCCTGGCTTAACATTTCCTTTGGAATTCCACAGCCCAGCAGTTCATGGCACTGAACTGTGCATATTCCTGTGCCCATTTCTCATCCCTCCCTTGCTGGGTCAGCCCAACATCTTGTGGTCCAACCACCATCAGCGTCTTGCAGCCCAGAGACAGGACACACAGGACTTGTCAAGCCACATCAGCTTCACCAAATCTTGGATTTTCCCTCCAGTCAGGGGCAATCACAGATCCCTGTCTGAAAGGTGGCCCTTTGCCACTCCTGCAACATCAGTGGAATTCCTTGTGGTCACTTGGGTACCACAAGTACCTTGGGGTCATTGCACACTCCTGTGAAACTCATCCCTCCTTGTCCATCAGCATAAAACTCCATCTCCCAGGAGCTGTTCAGCTGATTCCCTGTCAAACAGCATTAACCTAAACACCTCGTTCCTTCCCCAGTGTCTTCAAAATTTTGAGATGGGGGGAAAAAAAAGAAAGAAAAAAAAAAAAGGTCTGGGTTTGCTTGTTCTGCACAAACACAAGGGGTTTGGAGGGTTGGCAAGGGAGGGGCTTGGTAAGTGCCAAACAATTCCAGAGTCCGTTGGCATTCTCCTGGCTTTGAGGAAACCTTCAGGAGAGGAAAAAAGTAGATTTAATGTAAAGCCAAGCAGAAGGGAAAACCACTGCCCTGAGAGGGCAGGATTGCTGTCTCCAGAACTGCGTGAGGGAGAGTGTGGAGACACCATGTCCACAGCATTTCTGGAGCATTCAACCCATTCCTTCTTCTAATATCTCTTCCCAAAACACAGACCCTTTCCCAGCTTCCTCCAGTTCCCTTATTCTGCAACAAACAGTCCTGCCTGTTCCTCCTCACTTCCCCTCCCATCTCCACATTCGTCTCTCATCCAGCTGCTCCTCTTCTCTGAGGGTCTTTGCCTCAAATCCCTTCACCTCCCTCTCTTCTCTTCACTGTAACGCGTCTCTTGGACACCACAGCCTCTCTCAAACCCTTCTCCTCTCACCCCTCCTCTCGTGGTCCCCAGGTTTTGACTCAGCTCTTCTCACTTGTTCATCTTGGTTTAACAATTAGGCCTCCTCCTACCCTGCCTTTTCCCTTCCTCAAGAGCTCATCCCCTCTTCCCTCTCCTGCCATCTCCATCTCGTTTACTTTGTCCCTCTTGGTCACAGAGTGTCCAGTCAGTGACACCAATGACATATCCCCCACCACGCTCCTGAGCCCTTGGCTCCTTTGCCATCCTTGAGCACCACAAGCACTCAGCTGGCCCTGACTCACGCCCCATGTCCCATTCAGGAGGACTTTCTTCATGGAAAGGGCTGTTAAGCATTGGAAGGGGCTGCCCAGGTGGATCCCCAGCCCTGGAGGTGTCCAAGGAAGGACTGGACGTGGCACTCAGTGCTCTGGGCTGGGGGACAAGGTGGGGAGTGGGCACAGGTTGGACTCGATGATCTCAGAGGTCTTTTCCAACCTTAATGATTCTGTGATCCTGTGATCCTATGGTCTCTCTGCTACTGCCATCAATCCACCAACATGGCCTTAATCCTGCCACCAGGATGACTTTCCTCCCAGCAAATCTCTTCCACCTTCCTCACTAGACCACTCCACTGCCAAAATTTCTGTAGCACAAGTCCCACCCCTTCTCCCCCCACACACTTCTGACACATCCTGCCTTCCATCTCCGGAGCTCCTGTGACCTTCACCCACCTAAACAACCCCCACCTCTGCAGTGCTCCTTCTCTGCTGCCTCATCTCCGCTGAGCACCCACCTCCTCCGTGCCCTTCTCAGTCCCAGCTGGAGCCTTCCTGCTGACAGGCAGCACAAAGCCCTTCTACATCGCTCCATGTGGTGGCCAGGAGGAGCTTTCCCGGGAGAAAGGCAACAAAAAGTCCTTCTCTCTGGGCCCTCCATCCACATGGCCCTCCCAGCACGGCCAGGGGAGGGATGTGAATGGAGATGCCCTCGCTGAGTTACAGCGGCACCAGCAGCCCCCAAACCCACAATGTGTAATGCAGGATAAATGCCATGGGCTCTGCAGAATGGAGGGCACGTTGCCAGGCCACTCTGCACAATAAAGACATAATTATGGCTTCAGTGGCTTTGCTTGGCTTTGAGGGTTGCACCAGTGGTGAAATGTTGTTCCATCCCAACCTCAGGGAAGGGGATGATTTCATGGGCTCACACTGCTCAGGCCACGCTCACCAGAGACTGTCCAAGGGGGAGAGCTGGGAACTCCAGTGCCCTTCCAGTGGGATGGAGGAAGACTGGGGGGGTGGCGAGGCCCTGGAACAGGTTTCCAAGAGAACTTGTGGATGCTCAATTCCTGGAAGTGTCCAAGGCCAGGTTGGACAGGGCTTGGAGCAACCTGGGCTAGTGGAAGGTGTCCCTGCCCAGGGCAGGGGGTGGAATGAGATGATCTCGTAGGTCCCTTCCAACCCAAACCATTCCATGATTCTGTGTAGGTTTGATAATAAAAAGTGCCTGGACTTTCATCCCAGGCGGATGAGGGACTCTTCATCAGGAACTACAGTGACAGGACAAGGGGGAATGGCTTCACACTGAAAGAAAGTAGGTTTAGATGGGATATTGAGAAGAAATTCTTCCCTGTGAGGGTGGGGATGCCCTGGCCCAGGTTGCCCAGAGAAGCTGTGGCTGCCCCTGGATCCCTGGAATTGTCCAAGGTTGGATGGGGCTTGGAGCAACCTGGGCTAGTGGAAGGTGTCCCTGCCCATGGCAGGGGGTTGGAATAAGATGATCTTCAAGGTCCTTTCCACCCCAAACCATCCCATGATTCTACAGTTCTATGCCCTGGCCTCTGGAGCAGCCTCTCATTCCTGGATTCACTGGCTGAGGTGCAGAGTTCTGGCTGTAATTTTGATTTTCCCCTGACCTGGGAGGTCATGAACTTCCACCCTGCACAGGAGTAAAACCAGTGGGTGGTTGCAGTTCCCCAGCAGTGCCATTGCAAGATGTGCCCTCGATCCTGTGTGCATTCCCAAAACATCAGTGCCCTGAGCACGACAACCCTGTTCCCATCAGCCAATGGCTCCATCAAGGAGCAGGTCCATGCTCACGCTGTGCTTGGCACCCCTTTCCTGTCTCCAGTTGCCCACCCAGATCAGCAGCCTGTTCACCACCCCGTGGCTGTGGTGTTCAAGAGCCACCTTCTAAGCCTCACCCCAAATTTATTCCTCCCCGGCTCTCACCACAAGTGGATGTGCAGACAGTCTGGTATTTTCCTTAACTCCTCTCCTTCCCTGTCATTCACACCAACCCAAACACACCCCTTCAGCACAACCAGGCCCTATAAAAACAACCCATGGGGCAGGGCAAAGTGTTGATTAGCAAATCAAACAGGGCCAAGGCCTCTCCTCTGGCCCTGAAGGCCTGTGGGGCGGCGTGCCTTGGCATCATCAAACAGGACATTTTTTCCTACAGGTGACAGGCCTCGACTCCTGCCGTCCTCTGCAGTGTTTCCAGGCTTTGTTAGGGAGAACACGACATGGCACAGACCAGACCAAGATCTGCTGAAGAGGTGAAACCACTTGGGTGATCGTCTGGCAGTTTTTTAACCCATTCTTCATCCAGTTTTACCATGACATTATGCCTTGTCAGTGCTACGGTGCACCTGGTAGACCAGCCAGCTGCTGGGATCTGGATTTCTGGTGGACAGCAAAGACTCTTGCCTTATTTTTTTTTTTTTTGGGTGGGTGTTTTGGGGGATTTTTTAGGGTTGTTTTTAGGGGTGGTGTTTTTTTTTTGGTAGAATAAAGTGTCCTTTTTACTGTCTCTCTGTGCCTCTTTCCATTTCGGCTCATCTTCCTGGAACGTGGAGAGGAGGAAGAAAACAGAGGAAGCCAAAGCTGATGAATCCTTCTAGATAAAATTCCTCCTGGACCTTGCCAGCTCCCTGGCTCGGCCTGGCCACCTATCATATCCCTTATCAGATGGTCGTTATTCATGATGAATTCTGACTCTCTGCAGATCTACCAATGTTTCAGGGAGCCTTAATCTTTTTTTTCCCTGTGCCTTCCCGTAGGTTTGCACATGGAGAAGCCAGAACTGATGGCCTGGAGAGCTGTGAATTCTGACATTTGTGTCTGTCACAGCTCAGGCGAAGCTTTGCTCTGTCTCAACGTGCCGTGGGAACAGCTGGGCTTGACTTCACGTCTGCCTTCCACCTCTGGAGTTCCCATGACCTGCCTGCAGTGTCCTCCTCTTCTCCCTGCTGGGAAAGATGGAGAAATTAGTTGGATAACGTTTCCTGACTCCCTAAAGTGTCGCATGGAGACGGGGTTTGAGTTCCTCTGCCGTGCAAGGATCCTGAAAAGCAGGATGGTGAACTAACAGTCAGAGTCTGCTAATCCACTCCAGGCATCTCCAGCCTGTTTCTAGGCTCTACATTCATTTCCAGCTCTGCCCTGAAAGGCAGTGTTTTGTTGCAAAGCTTTTTTTTTCTTTACATGACCTTTAGGGGTTTTAAGAGACTACAATTAAACCCAGCTTTTACCAACAACGGAGTATTTCCAACGGCACGTTCCCGTGCTCAGGCAAACATTCTCCAGCTCCAGTCCTCCTCTCTGGCTGCTCGGATCGACTCTGAAAACAATGCATTTGTCATGGTAAACCATCCACAAGCCCTTCCCTTTCCACGGATTTCAGGACCCCAAAATAACGGCGCCAAACCCCCGACACAAAGTGGGCCGAACACGAATATTTTAAGACCATCAGCCTAACTAGCACATTCCTAACACCTTTCTTTTCTTTTCTTTTTTTTTCTTTTTTTTTTTGCACTTCCACAAACCCAAACTTGACATCTAAACTACCTGGGCTGGTGAGGAAGAAACCATGGTAACCATGCAGAATTTAATTGGATGTGTGTTGGAGGTAGCACTGGAATTGTGGAAAGCAGCTCCTGAGGGTGTGTAGGACAGGGAAGTGTGAGTCTCTCTGAGGAAATTTAGTCTCCCCTGAGCATGGAGGGGGTTCCTGTAGAGAGGGGAGCTGGTCTTTCCCTTCTCTAGATTTAAGGGTTCAGTGCTGCCAGCGTAGCCAAAATGTCCAGGTCTTTTGAATTTCTCTTGTCTATTTGACCACAAGCCAACCTGGGAAGGTGTCCCTGCCCATGGCAGGGGGTTGGAGGCAGATGATCTTTAAGGTCCTTTCAACCCAAACCATTCTGTGATTTCATGACCTGTACAAGATGAACCGACAAGCTTTGGGCTGACTCAGTGCTCTGCCCTTGCTTCCTCTAAATTTCTTCTCTTCCCTTTGTTTCCTGCAGCTCAAGAATACAGGCTTCAGCTGCTATTTCTGAGATCTCCTCGCTGATGAGTGTCTTATTGCCCACTTGGCTAAAATGCAGCATTTACACAGCACTTTCCTTCTTCAGCTTTTTGTACCCCCCTACCCACCCCCAACGTGGTCTGGGTGTTGTGTCCCTCCTTCCCGTGGCTGATGGCAAACTCCCAAGGAGGAACAAGAATGCTTTTGGGGGGAAAGAGCCTGGAAAGTGGACCAGCAGACAAGGACCTGGGGATGCTGGTCAGCTGAACATGAGCTCAGGTGGCCAAGAAGGCCCATGGCCCCTGATCTGTGCCAGCCCTGGTGTGTCCCAGCCCCAGGGCAGTGCCCTCCCTGTGCTGGCCCTGCTGAGGCACCTCCAGCCATGGGGACAGTTCTGGGACCCTCAGACACGAGAGACATTGAGGGGCTGGAGCGTGTGCAGGGAAGGGAACGGAGCTGGGAAGGGGCTGGAGCAGCAGGAGCGGCTGAGGGAGCTGGGGGGGCTCAGCCTGGAGCAAAGGAGGCTCAGGGGGGACCTTCTGGCTCTGCAACTCCCTGACAGGAGGGGGGAGTCGGGGGGGGTCGGGCTCTGCTCCCAGGGAACAAGGGACAGGAGGAGAGGCAATGGCCTCCAGCTGGGCCAGGGGAGGCTCAGGTTGGACTTCAGGAGGAATTTCTACATGGAAAGGGTGGTCAGGCACTGGAAGGGGCTGCCCAGGGAGGTGGTGGAGTCCCCACCCCTGGAAGTTTCCAAGGAAGGGCTGGACATGGCTCTCAGTGCTCTGGGCTGGGGGACAAGGTCTAGTTAATTGGTCCAAAGTTGGACTTGATGACCTTGGGGGTCTTTTCCAACCTTAATGATTCTGTGATTCTCCAGAATACTGTGGGCTGCAAAGGCCCTCTAAGACCATCGAGACCAGCGCTGCCAAGCCCACCACTGAAAAAAGGTGGAAAGAAAAGGGATCTGATCACACCGAGAAGACGAATCACAGCACACCCCTGACCTGGACACAAGAATCAAGGCCATTCTTGTCCCGGGATATCCCACAGGTGCTCAGACCTCCTTTCACCCACCCGTGGCTCTCCGCTGTGCTCCAGGATCTATCGGAAAGGAGCCACCGTGCCCGGAGCCAAGCCCTGCGTGTTTGGGGAGTGAGCAAACCCTGCTAAGTGGGATCTGGCTGCGCTGTTTGTGTTGCTAAAGAGCAGCACATGGGCATGGGAGGCTGGAAGCAGCTGCATTTCGAAACACGAGACGTAAACAATGATCTGCCAGCGAGAGTAAAAGTAAGTGGCTCTCGGCAGACACTGCAAACAGCCTTGGATCGGGGACTGTAGGGCCATTAGGCCTGTTACTGATACCCCAGTAATCCCAACCAGTGAGAAATCACTGCCAAATTAGTCTCCTACAAGGATGTCCTTGTTCATCCTCTCCTTGCAAAGGCCGCTCTTCCCTTCATTGCCATCAGCAGAAATCGCCCTTTGCAGCTCTCCCTGGGGCTCCCTCGGCTTCTCCAATGCACTTAAAAACTCATTGCCAGGTCTTATTAGATATAAACTGAACCTGAACTGAGTGGAGGCTCCCAATATCTGCCAGAGGAGGGGCTGTGCTGTGCTGGAGGGGCTGGACCCTCCTGCAGAGCAGCAGGTTTGAAGGCAAACACAAGCCTTGCAAGCAGGGCCAGGTTCCTCCTGCCTTCCACCCTGAAATCCCTGCTCTGAAGCCTCCTTTCTTCTGGCACTTGGCCGTACAGGACAGAGGGGCTTCCCAGGACTCGGGGATCTGACAGGAGAGGAAGGGATTTCACCATCAGGTGTTTGCACCCGGCCAAGCCCGTGTGCTACAGCTGAGGGTGACCCTGGGCCAAAGGGAGCTGCTGCCTGGCTCTGAGTCGTGACAGCTCTCCTCTTGTTGGCTCATTCTCCTCCTTTAAGCCCTAGATCTTCCCATCCAAGTGTGGACACATCCTGCCTGCCCCTCACCTCTCCCTCCTTGCCAGTCTTTCCGCTTCATTCCGGGATTTCCCCTTGGCCCCCTGCTTGCAGGCAGGGTGCTGGCAGCCGTGGAGCCGGATCAAGGAGACGAGCGCTGCTGAAAGGGGACCACCAGCACGGTGCACCTCAAGGGCTGCTCCCGTCCATTCCCTGCTCCCTCCTCTCCAGGTTCTCCATCAGCGCTTTCCCGAACCTGGCAGAGAGCACAGGAAAACGAGGGATGCAGATGCAAAGGAGCAAAGACCAAATTTTAATTGAAACAGCTGGGCACGGGAAGGCCCAGATCAGGAAATCCCAGAGCTCTGAGCAGTGGGGAAAGCCTGCACGGATTTACGGGGGACCACGTGCGTCCCCTCCTTCAAAAGAGTTTGATTTTAATCCTTCACAGCAGGGCTTCAATTAAAGAGGAAAGAAAAGTAAACAACAAACGAGAAATGGCTGAGGATCATTATCTAAGAAGAGGGAGACCTGCACAAACATTTCCCTTCACCCCAAGATGTAATGGTTTGGTTTTGGGGTTTTTTTTCCTGTAGTTTAGAGGGCAAAAGAGATTAAAGAAAAGCCACCTATTTCCATGAGCACAAGGCCCACGCTCACCCCTCGCTGAAATCCCACGGGGTTTGGTTGTCTCAGTCCCCCCGTGGCTCCTTTAAAGTCCCGTTTAGCAACACGACATGAATGTTTCATCAACTCTGAAAGCGTAGGAGCCGCATTCCCTTGGAGTTTGTTATTCCCGGTGAAGCCAAGACAACTGCTGAAATCCCAGGGAGATCTGGGCTGCATTTGCAGGGGGTGAAAGGAGTGGCCTTGAAGGCCGTTTCTGTGCTGAATCAAGAGGAACCTTTAAAAAAGAACTGTGATGTCTCCAAAAACGGCGATTTCAGCCCTCCCCGTTCCTGAGGTGATGAGTTACGTGGCCGTGGGTCACCAACCTGTTCCCACTTCCCCACCTGAGCTGCCCCACCTCACACACACAAAGCCCTGACAGCTTTCCCGGTCACAGCATCACGCTGGGAACCAGAACTTAACGTTCATTCCCCAAATCCTTCTCAGTCCCTGCTTCCCAGGCAGCATTCCCACCATGCAAACGTGGCTCACCTGATGCTTTTCTGGATGTCCAACATCACAGCTGATGGTGTGGAAATCAAGTTCACCCAGTTCCAACCCCCTGCCACGGGCAGGGATACGTCCCACCAGCCCAGGTTGCTCCAAACTCTGTCCAACCTGGCCTTGGACACTTCCAGGGATGGGGAATCCACAACCCCTCTGGGCAAATAAATGTTGCCAAAGTCCAAAATGACTCATGATTGCTACGTGTTTCTTCTGATTCTTTCTTTCTACACAAGTAGGAGGGAGAAGCAGACGAGAGATACATTCTTTGGGTGGAAGACTTTGAAGAATTAAAGTTGGTTAAACACCCCCCCAAACAACAATCATTATTTTCGTACCCGAGCTCAGATTATTCCCTGCACACACAGAGCCCGTGCTCCCATTTCCTTCCCCTTCCACGTGCTTTCTCTCCACTCGTCCCTTGGCAGATGAACCCCCTGCTCAGAAAAGGGTTTTCAGTGCCCAAAACACGCAGCAGAAGGAGATTTCCCCAAAGCCACGTCTGTTCCCAAGAAAGTGTGTCCTTGCTTTGCTAGACCCCGGGAGGTGCTGCCCATTTTCAATGAAACCCACCCCCGTGACCCTTTGGGCTGGGCTCTTTTTGGTGCCCAGAAGAGTGAAAGGATTGTGCAAGGGATGAGGAGTCAGGGCAAATCCATTCATTTCTGTCTCCAGCCGAAGAATTCAAACCCCTGAGGGAGACAGGACTCGCAGGAAAGGGAGAACTTCAACTTACACTTGCTGGATTTTTTTATGATTTGTTCACAGAAAAAAAAAAAAAAATTAAAAAATAAATGAATAAATAAATAAAAGTGGTTTTCTTGCAAGTGTTCAGCCTGAATAATTAAAGTCTGGGGGCACAGCCCTTTCTGGGCAGAGGCCATGGGAGCATCCTGCCCTGGATTTACTTACTTTTCTTTGGATATATCCATGGCTTGGGGATATCTGGGAGCAGCACCAGTGAAATTAAAAGGGCACAGACCCCACCCCAAGGGTGGGGCCGCTTGGTGAGCAGGAGGGATGTGGCAGAACTCTCTGTCCCCCACCCCCGGTGTACAGCAGGTGCCCAGGAGAGTGATAACACCCTGCTGATAGTGGCACAAATTCATCAGCGGCCTGTTAATTAACTGACAACGAGCCAAATTCATTCCCTTATCTCCCAGCGCACAAATGAGGCCGGTGAGACAATCCTGCCTCGGAGGGGGCTCCATTAATGCCGTGCTAAGGAGCCAGTCCCGGAAGGAAAGCATCCAAGGAAACAGAAAATATAAATTCATTGTGGTGTTTGCACCTTTTCCACCTGGGGTGACAAAACAAAGCTCAGCTTGTGCCTGGAAGATTTTATAGTAAAAAAAAAAAAAAAAAGAAAAAACAAACACAAAACGGGAGAGCCAAAGTTCTTCTGTCCTGGGGACCCTCACAAATAGATCAGCACAAAGAAAATGCCAGTTGAAGAATATTCAGTGCTCTGAGAAGTTTAGCAAGTCTTTCCTAACTCTCATCTCACCTTTGCCAAGGGGTTACTGACCCTATAAATTGGTTCATTCCCCAGTGAACGTTTTACTTGCATGTGACTCACACACACACACACACACACAGACAGGGAATGTTTTCTTGTCTTTCTGAGGCCAAGGTGCCCCGTGGGAAAATTTATCCGGGATCTTGGTGTGAGTCTGGAGTTGCACTGGAAAGGCAGAGGCAACACTGGGCTTTGTGACGTTAAAATGTAAATAAAAGAGGAGAGATTTAGGTGGGATATTGGGAAGAGATCCTTCCCTGCGAGGGTGGGGAGGGCCTGGCCCAGGTTGGGCAGAGAAGCTGTGGCCCCCCCTGGATCCCTGGAAGTGTCCAAGGCCAGGTTGGAGCAACCTAGGCTAGTGAAAGGTGTCCCTGCCCATGGCAGGAGGTGGCACTGGAGCCTTAAGATCCTTCCAACCCAAAGCATTCCATGGTTTTATCATTCTATGGCTCTGTGGCCACTTGGGGGTTCAAACAGAGATGGAGCAGCCACAGCTTCTCTGCCCAGCCTGGGCCAGGGCCTCCCCACCCTCCCAGCCAGCAATTCCTTCCCAGTCTCCCATCTCTCCCTGCCCTCTGGCACTGGGAAGCCATTCCCTGTGTGCTGTCCCTCCAGGCCTTGTCCCCAGTCCCTCTGCAGCTCTCCTGGAGCCCCTTTAGGCCCTGCAAGGGGCTCTCAGCTCTCCCTGGAGCCTTCTCTTCTCCAGGGGAACCCCCCCAGCTCTCCCAGCCTCGCTCCAGAGCAGAAGTTCTCCGTTGAGAGTTATCCCTGTGGGCTCATCCACACCTTCCAAGCTGCAGATGGTTCGTGCTGCCACCTCCCCTCCCACGTCCTGCCGACACACAGCAACCCTCTGGTCCTTGCACGGGGTTTTTTTTTTGAGAGATATGAAGTCACCTGTAAAATGTTCACATGCCAAGATATTTGCCAGAACTTGGAGGGCTTCAAAGGGGCCACACTGGATCTTCCATCCACCCCGTGGACATCACAGCCCAGGTAGGATGAACCCCAGCTGTGGCTGGAGACCAGTTGCTGCTCAAGACGATCCTTCCAGGCAGCAGGAGCTGCCACAGGGACTTACCTCCTGTGCCTCCTTCCCTACTTTGCTGCCACCAACCAGAGTTTTCCAGGAAAAGTGAATTATGAGAGGCCTTCTGCCTGAGAGCCTCCGTGATCTGTTTGCTGACATCATGCCTGGCGTCTTATTTATCCAGTAATGCCCCCGGAAAAGAGGATTTGGGTGGAATCTGTGAAGATGAGGAAGCACCAAGCTGAGGATGGGGGCGAGGGGGAACAACACCAGGTTTTGATGGGAAGGGAAGCAATGGGTGGGAATTAAGTTTCTGATGGAGTTGAAATGTGAGACATTGAGCACCATTTAAAAAATATATATATTTTCATATATTTTTATATATTCTATCTATTGTATATATTTATATTTTATGTATATTTATATATATTTGTATTTTATGTATTTATATATATTTTAGTTATAGTTTGGACTAAAGGAAGAGCAGGGATCTGATGTTTGCTGTGGGTACAGAGATAACGACTCTGCAGAGGGAAGAATTGGAAATTACCAGGTAAGACAAAATGCCTGAGGGCTCAAAAGGGTGGAATTTAATAAGGTGAGAGAGTCTGTGTGAGGGGATTAAACTAAAAGTTTGACTAAAAGGGGAAAAATTACTGTTGGGGAATGGTGGAAGAGGAGAAAATGTGGAGATAAGGGATATTTATCTCCTAAGCTCTTGGGGCAAAAAAAAAGTCATCTTAGGATATTTTGAGCAAGGAGTTTCAGGGCTTTCAGGAAACTTTGCTGTTGCTTTATCAGACTTGTGAGACCACAGCTGGAGCCTCCTGGAATAGTTCTGATCAGACTTATTTTAAGAGGCTAAACCCAAACTGTCACACTTGGAGGAAAGAGATGCTGGAGCGGTACCAGAGTGAGCAGCAAAGGGAAAATCTGAGTTTGCAGCCAAACTGGGGGACTTGGGGGAGCTGAAACATGTCCTTTTTTATTCCAGGGTGTCTGGAATTCAGGTGTGTCCTGATGGGAGAGAATGTGATGTGCTCTGGCTGGGAAAGGCTGCAAAGCATCCATGGGTCATCCTAAACATCCAACACTTAAAAAGGACTTTTTTTCCCCCCAGAAAAAGCCATAGAGGGAAGTGGTTCTGTGTCTGCTGGGGTGAAGGCTTGTTTGGCTGGAAGCAGGAGGAAGTGCAGGGGGAGCAAGATGGAAATGTGCTCAAAGGGAGAATATAGGCAGGAGCTGAACTGGCAGGAATTGGGATCTTACACTGGGAAGAGGGAGGATCCTCAGCTGCCCTCCCAGCTCAGTGACTGTGGGGTGACCCGAGGTGGTTTCAGCTACAGGCAACAGAGCTGGGAAGGGGCTGGAGCAGCAGGAGGGGCTGAGGGAGCTGGAGGGGCTCAGCCTGGAGAAAAGGAGGCTCAGGGGGGACCTTCTGGCTCTGCAACTCCCTGACAAGAGGTTGAGGAGGCTGCACTCATGGAGAAAGACGTCTCCAAGCACACAACAGCTGGAGAAGGGTCAGCAATGACCAGACCACTGAGAGGTGGTGACGCTGCTCAAGATGAGCTTTGGCAGGAGAGGAGCTGCCAGATCATCCCAACTCACCAAAGAGCCAGCAGCTGGAGACCACTCCATTCCTTTTCCTCCTGCCACGAAAGACAGACGCGCAAAAGGGGAACTCGGTGGAAAAAAAACCTGAGAAGAACCTCTCAGAGCTTAAATAATCCGTTTGGGAAGCAGTTCCCACAGGCAGGACCACAGCAGAGGACTCCACAGGAAAGGCACCGAGATAGCTCCCTAGGAGTGGCAGGGAAGAGAGATTACAGAGATTTCCTCTGTTTGTTACTCAAACAATATAAGGAGACTTGGTTTCACTCGGAGCAGCAGCACAGAACTGCCCTCTGTTTGTGTGTGGAGTGCTCCTGGTGTCCCTGCTGTCCCATGGGACGGCACAGGGCAGACATGGAGATGACTGCAGTGATTTCAGGATGACTCCTGACCAGTGCTGACTCAGCAGAGGGACACAGAGCCCTCCCATGATGGCAACTATCCCACAGACACAGCACTTGTGGGATAAGCATCCTGCAGCAAACCTGGATTCAACCTTAAGGGGCAGGCACTGAGCTCTGCTTGCTATGAGCGGGGACAGGGCCCAGGGAAGGGCTGGAGCTGTGCCAGGGCAGGCTCAGGTTGGATCTCAGGACAAGGTTCTTCCCCCAGAGGGTGGTTGGCACTGACCAGGCTCCCCAGGGCAGTGGGCACAGCCCCAAGGCTGCCAGAGCTCCAGGAGGGTTTGGACAACGCTCTGAGGGACAGGGTGGGATTGTTGGGGTATCTGTGCAGGCCTGGGAGTGGGATTGGGTGATCCTTGTGGGTCCCTTCCATCTCAGGATATTCTGTGATTCTATGAAACCTGTCTGTGTCTGTCAGACCTGGGGGAGCTGTAAAAAACACCCAAGGGAGGCAGGAAAACTCCTCACCTCCCACAACGAGAACTCTCCAGCTGGCTTCCCAGCTTCTCCCAGGACTTCCAGCCAAGCCAAACATGTGTGTGCTGCTTCCTCCTACCTTTTTCTTGAGCCCATCTGTGGTGCCAACCCCCCTCTGACCCTCGCTGCCCACACCCCCCGCACAGCCCGTCGCAGGCTGGAGTAGATCAGGAGTCCCTGTAATCATTTTTTGGCAGAAAGCCCCAACAAAAAAAAAATTATCTGGGTAAGTGTGGTGCTGAGCAGGAAGGTGGTCAGGCTGTGGGACTGTTCCTGACCCCTTCCAAAGGTCCCCCCTCACTCTTCCAACTCAACCCACGGCCACATCTGAATTCCGTGATTCCAACCTGGGTTGGAAGGGACTCAAAGCCCATCCAGTGCCACCCCCTGCCATGGGCAGGGACACTTTCCACTAGCCCAGGTTGTTCCAAGCCCCGTCCAACCTGGCCTTGGACACTTCCAGGGATCCAGGGGCAGCCACAGCTCCTCTGAGCAACCTGTTCCAGAGCCTCCCCACCCTCACAGGGAAGGATTTCTTCCAATTTCTTCCATTTTCCTGCATTCTTTTCTCGTTTTCATCCCCGACTATGATTATATGAACTTAAGCTGGGATTTTTCTTGTAAAGCAGGGGTTGTCCTCTGAATATTTACCAAACTCACTCTCCTCAGCTCAGGAGCTGCAGTTCCTGCGAGCCAGCGATTAAACACAGAGTAATCACAGAGTCATGGAATGGTTTGGCTTGGAAGGGCCCTTAAAGACCATCCAGTTCCAACCCCTCAAAGAAGGGAACTGAGTCACGCCTGGCTTGTTTCTTTGTCTGTGAAATGGGCACAAAATGGACCAAATCTTATCTCCTGAGGGTCTGCAGAGGAGCTGCAGGCACCCCCCAGCAAACAGGGAATCCACGTGGCCTGCAGGTTTACCAGGACTCCTCAGGAAAATGAAGTGTTGGCAGGACCGAGAATTTCTCTCGGAAATCAATCGATTTGCCAGAGGAGAAATTGAAAACAAACAAACAAACAAAAAATAAATAAAGAAAAAGAGAATAAAAAGAGGGGGGAAAAGTTACACCTAATGGTCTTCCTGGGAAGAACAGCGGGGTGCCACCCTCCTCGAGGGTGGATTTCTCCTGCCTGCCTCCCTCTCCTGCTCCTTATTTTTCTGCTTTTATTTTAGCCTGCTATCAGTGTTCTGCAACATCGAAAGCAGCCACCGCTCTAATGAAACATCTTATCTGCTTGTCTGAGGTGTGTCTCGCTGCTGGGAGTTGTTTGACATTTGGAATGAGATGGTAAAAGAAGCTGTTTCGCTCCATGCTAATTAGAGTAGCAGCTGTTTGTGGTGTGGGTTTTGTTTCGTTGGGTTTTTTTTAACACAACACCAAGAGTAAATTAAAAGAGGCTGATCTCCCTTGGAGAGGCTCAACGGGCAGTTTTGGAAAGAGGATTCCCGAGCTTTTATTTCGGGGTTCCTGTTTTCTTAGGAGTCAGTGATTCTGAATCACTGTTTTCCAGAGAACTGAACTTTCCAGCAAAAGGGAACGTCTGAGTTTTGCCTGGTTGTAATTGTAAAGCACAGGCACTGCTATTAATTTTCCTGTACTCCAGGGATCCGAGGGATTACAATGGGGTTTAATGGGTCTGTGGAGATCCATGAAGAATAAGAGTTATGGTTTCAGAGCTGCTTGTTACACCAGCAAAGATAATCAATTCAATGAAAACAGTCCTGGGGGGAGTATAATGGATCCACAGCTGATTCCAGTTGCAATCAGACTATTGCACTGAAGCACCAAGTACACACATGGTCCTTCTAAAGGGGAAAAAACCCTTGGAAAACCTAAGCAGCAGCCACAAACCCCACATGACCTAACACTGGATATTGGGAAGGAATTCCAGGCTATGAGGGTGGTGAGTTCTTGGCACACGTTGCCCATAGAAGCTGTGACTGCCCCTGGATCCCTGGAATTGTCCAAGGCCAGGTTGGAGCAACCTGGGCTGGTGGAAGTTGTTCCTGCCCATGGCAGGGGGTGGAATGAGATGGGCTTTAAGGTTCCTTCTATCCCCTCTAGCAAAGCATGGAAATACACCAGGGGTCACAAATGCTCTGCAATACTAAAATCATCATAAAATCAGATGGTTTGGGCTGGAAGGGACCTTATGGACCATCCGGTTCCACTCTCTGCCATGGGCAGGGACACGTTCCACCAGCCCAGGTTGCTCCAACCTGACCTCAAACACTACCAAGGATCCAGGGGCAGCCACAGCTTCTCTGCCCAACCTGGGCCAGGGCCTCCCCACCCTCCCAGCCAGCAATTCCTTCCCAATCTCCCATCTCTCCCTGCCCTCTGGCACTGGGAAGCCATTCCCTGTGTGCTGTCCCTCCCTGCCTTGTCCCCAGTCCCTCTGCAGCTCTCCTGGAGCCCCTTTAGGCACTTTAAGCCCACCCAAGACCCTTCTCCTGTCCTGGCTGTACAATCCCAGTTCTCTCAGCCTTTCCTCACAGGAGAGTTGCTCTATCCCTCTAATAATCCTCGGCTGTTCTTCCCCACTGCTCCAACCCCCTCTAAACAAAAAGGTCACTCACGATGTTCCTCCACTGTGCCTGCAGCAGCCTGACAGCTCCAGCACGATGACACAGGGCCAGCTCAGTGATGTCAGTTAAATACTTTAATTACTTAAAGCCTCCAGGGTCACACTGGTGCCAGGGGACGGGGGGGGGGACAGCTCTGTGCTGTGGTATTGGGAGCCCATCAAACACAGGGGTGCCAGCCCTGTGAGCTCAGAGAGCAGAAAGTGCCCAGGCTCTGTGGGATGTTTTGTGCTTTTGATCAAAACTGAAAAAGAAAAAAAAAAAAAAAAAAG
>VXAY01004922.1:66382-90843 GCA_013399855.1 Oxyruncus cristatus | reverse complement strand
GGAGGGGGGAAAAAAAAAAAAAAAAGGCCGTCGATTCATTTCTGGTTCAAGTGTTCACCTGAAAGAAACAACAAAACAAAGCAAAGAAAAACAAAAGGAAACTCTGAGTGAAGGGAAGCGTCGAAAGCCCGGCGTCCCTCCTCAGCCTGAGAAAAATAACTGTTCATTAAAGAGAGAGCTCTTGAAAAAGGTCATCAAAGACAGTGATGCATAAGAGGAGGCAGCTTGGTGACAGAGGTGGCTGAGGCATTATTTCCCCCATTGTTCCTAAGGCTGTACCTTGGCACCACGGCAGCTCCAGCTCCCTGGAGAGGGCGGGTGAGCTCTGCCCAGCAGGAGCTCATGTTTGGCCGGGAGGTGCCAAATCTCTGTGGTTTGTCCCTTGGGTGACTTTATTGTGGCCTTTCAGTGTCTGAAGGGGGCCTAAAAGGGAGCTGGAGATGAATTTTTGGACAAGGGCCTGGAGTGACAGGACAAGGGGGAATGGGTTTCCACTGGCAGAGTATCAGATGGGATATTGGGAAAGAATTCCTGGCTGTGAGGGTGGGGAGGCCCTGGAACAGGTTGCCTGGAGGAGCTGTGGCTGCCCCTGGATCCCTGGAAGTGTCCAAGGCCAGGCTGGAGCAACCTGGGCTAGTGGAAGGTGTCCCTGCTCATGGCAGGGGGTAGAGCTTGATAATCTTTAAGGTCTTTTCCAACCTAACCCCTTCTGTGATTTTGTGATCCAATATGATCTTACAGCCTTGGATGAGAAAGCAGAAATCCCAGTTTTCAGTTCCTTTTTTTTCCTGGTCTCCTACTTCCTTATCTTCATGAATACTGTAAAAAAGAAAAACCAAACCTTTAAAGTACAGTGATAGGGAGAGACCTTCAATTAAAAACTTGGTGCCACATTCCTTCCCAATATCCCATCTAACCCTTTAGCAGTGGGAAGCCATTCCCCCTTGTCCTGTCCCTCCATCCCTTGTCCCAAGTCCCTCTCCAGCTCTCTTGGAGCCCCTTTAGGAAAGTGCTGAAGGTCATTGGACTATTTTGTCCGATGGAATCCAGAGGGTGGGTAACCAGTGCCCAGCAGCCATCCCTTGGAGGCCCGAAAGTTGCAGACTCCAGATAAAAGAGGGGGTTTAGATGCAGGAAGAACACTCTGTCAGCGTCTGAGTGTCTGGAGTGAACTCAATCCCTCCCCAGGGTGCTTTGATTTGGGTTGTGGTGCCCTCACCCTGGCATTCAGACACAGCCCACTGCTGGTTCCAAACCCAGCTCTGGATTTCCCTGCCAGCTCTGGGCTCAGGGTCTGCCGGGTGAGGAAGGCTGCTGGCTTCAAAAGCCGTCCCAGACCTACAGTAGGTGCAGGTGCTTATCTGGGGGATTTAAAAATACTGCCTTTGCTCCGTTTCCTCGTGCTCATCCCCTCTTTCCAGGGAAATAAACTGGAAACGTGGCCTGCTGCCAGGGTCTGAAGGGTGAGCAATTCCCTCCCATCTCTTAAATTCCGGCTTCCTGCTGAGTGCTTTATTAAATAACCTAAAAAAGCAACCCAAAAAACAGCTCCTGGCCTTCGAGCCAAGGGACTCCCCAAGCGTGGAAGGTTTCACAAATAAAACAGAAAGCGACTTTCTCGGGGTGGGGAGGCCACGGGGGCTGCCGCCACAATCCCCCCACGCCTGTGGCAGGAGCCCACAGCTGGTCCCTCTTGGAGCCACCGTGTTCGACTCCGGCCCTGGAGCCCCAAGTTTCTCGTGGGTAGAAGAAAAGAGCAGGAGACCAGGGCCGGTTTAGAGACAGGTGTTTTTGCCTGTGTGAAACTTCTCCTCGCTCTGCAAGACGGGCAAAGGCTCAGGGGTGGGGATGTCCCAGCCAGTGGGGCAGTTCTGTTTTATTCCGTGCTGTGGAACCAAGGTGGGGGCAGTTAAATCTATCTTGGCCTGATCTCCAAAAATCCACCCACCTCCAGCTCTCCCTGAATACAGAGAATGGCCTTTCCTGCTCTGCGTGGATAATCAGGATCAGGCCCGCAGCAGCCTCGGTTGGTGTGGGCAGGTTTTCCTCCCTCCCCGGAGCTGCATTTTCCCACCTGGCATTTCACACCCACCCACACGGCACAGCTGCTCATCAGGGCCCTTGTCTCTGCCCAGGGTTACAGCCACAGCCTCTCATCCTGACTCCCGTGATGCAAATTTGCCTCCACTGAACATGCAGAATAACCTGCCTGCAGGAGTATTTTTAGCTCCTTGGGGTGGTCAAGTCAGCTCTTCCTGCATCCTGAACCTCTCTGCACTATTCCTCCCATGAAAGGAGAGGGTAAGTGATTGGGTTTGTTGTCGAAAGCCTCTGTGCCACCTCTGTCTCACCTCTGATCCCACCTCCGCCTCCAGGCTCACCTGGTTCATCCTCCACGAGCTGTTGAATCTCCAAGCGAGGAATGTTGTGCTGCTCTTCCCTGTCTGCCTGCACGCTGAGGAGAGCTCCCAGAGAGGATCACATCGATGTCTGGTCCCTCAAACCCTCCCTGCAAGCTCACCTTTTCCTGCAACACCTGCAAAACCCCCTCTGCCTCTGGTGGATGGGCAATAGGGCTGCCCAGCAGTGGTGACTCGGGGTGGTTCATCACCTGATGAATGCCTTGGTCCCTGTGGTGTGGGATTTCTCCTCCATTTCAATTGCAAAAGCTTTGGTTCAGCCTTCAGACACCGTGGAATCACTGACTGGGTTGGGTTGGAAGGGACATTGAGAATGATCTCATTCCATCTCCCTGCCATGGGTAGGGACACCTCCCACCAGCCCAGGTTGCTCCAAGCCCAGTCCAACCTGGTCTTGGACACTTCCAGGGATCCAGGGGCAGCCACAGCTTCTCTGGGCAACGTGTGCCAGGACCTTCCCATCCTCACAGCCAAAAAATTCCTCCCTGATTTCTAATCTAAATCTGTCCACTTTTAGTCACCCACCAAACGAGTTGCTCAGGAAGGACAGTGACAGCTTCCCGCCCGTCAGTCCATCCTCAACTGGTTCCTGGGTGAGCGTGGATGAGCCAAGTCATGGAATCACAGAATTGTTTGGGTTGGAAAAGCACTCTAAGCCCATCAACTCCAACCATTCCCCCAGCACTGCCGAGGCCACCACTGCCCCATGTCCACAGGTGCCACATCCACAGGGCTTTGATATCCCTCCAGGGATGGGGACTCCACTCCTGCCCTGGGCAGCTCTGCCAGGGCTGGAAAACCCTCTCCATGAAGGAATTTTCCCTGATATCCAACCTGAAGCTCCCCTGGTGCAGTTTGAAGCTGTTTCCACTCATCCTTTCCTCTTGACCTTGGCTCCAAAGCTGCCTCAGCCAGGGGGGTGTAAATCCCACCAGAGCCTTCTGCAGTGTTCCCAGGGGTCTCTGGATTGGGCAGAGACCAGCACAGGATCACTGATTTCAAACCAGACCCGTTATTTGCTGCAAATAACTGGAAACATCTCTGGGCTATGGAATCTTGTGCTCTCTCCCCGAAATCCAGGCCCTTCCTTTGCCAACATCCTGCTGCCAAAACCCACTCGCTGGGAAAATTTCATTTTGAGACCATTTTCTGCAAATTAGAAAAGGTCTCAGAGCTGGAACCCTGATGACACAGCGGCTGCTGAATCCAAACCAGAGCCAGCCCTGCACTGAGAGGGGTTGGAGAGACCCTGAAGGACCAGGAACCTGTGGATTCCAAACCCCAGGTAAAGGGAGTGAACCCTGGAGGGGTGAGAACCGAAGGAAATGTTTCTCTTCTTTCGCAAAGTAATCTTTTTATTCCTTTTTTTTTGCTTTTTTCCCAGACAGAAAAATGGGGAAAAAAAAATTCTTCCAAACATACATTTCCCTTCAGTTGGCAAACATTTTCCCTCCCTGATTATTTCCTGTCTGCTTGATAAAGAAAATTCTCAATATTTGGAGGCAGAGTTAAGATGAGTGAACAGAAACAAGGGATATGATGCCACTTAGTGGATCACAGATAATAACAAAGAGCGATATTCCAGCATCCATGTTTCCGGTTTTTGGTCACCCCTGTGAGACAGTGTCCAGAGGGGCATGTGTCCAGGGTACCATCCCAAATACAAGGGTTGCAAGGCAAAATAAAAGGGTTACAAATCCAGAATAAAAATTCTTCCAGTCCCCTGCAGATGCAGGGGATTTTGCAGAAGAGTGGGGAAAATCAGGGATGCGGCGAGTTCAGGGAGGATGCAGAGGGTTGCAAAGGTGTGAATTGCTCCACGAGCATCTCCCGAGACACTGAAGTCTTGCCAAGCTAAGGAGAGAGGGAGAAAGGACAATGCCACCAGCTCCTGCCTTTCCCCAGGTCCCTGTTGGAGCAAGTCCGTGATGGTGACATCCAGACAGCTGTAAGGAAGCAGTGAAAAGATGCCCAGAAATGAAACCAAGGAGGGAGATACCCGGAAACACTCGGAAAACACCCAAACTGGCTGTGCTTCCCACCTCAAGAAGCTGCCCTGCCCAGAGAGGGGACGAGGACACGGGCCAGCCACGCTGCCCTGCCAAACCCTGGCCACTGAGGAGGGGAAGCCTCTTATCTCCCCTCTGTCCCTCCTGGGAACACTCCCCACGCTCGGCAGCGGTGCCAGGGCTGCGGGGGCTTTGCTTGGCGACGGCGCCGTTGGCACGTTCGTCGGTGCTTTGCAAGTATTTTTAGCCCTCCTGGCATTTGCAGGGTGCAAAAAAAAAGAAAAAGAAAAGAAGAAGAAGAAAAAAAAAGGAAGCCGGGCTTGGTTTGGCACGTGGATAAGAGGGAAAAGGCCGGCGGGAGCCACCTGCCTCTTGCAGAAGTCGTGGAGCCGTGGCTGTGTCGGGAGCGGGGTGAGAAGGAACATCCCTCCTTTTCCAAAGGCTTTGCTGACTCGCTTTTAGCCCCACGTGTAGTACTCTGGAGCTCTCCAGGGACTCCTGCCACCACACAGACCCACTGGGGGTCTTCTCCCAGGGTTTTTAAATTTATTCTCCATTTGTTCTGCATTTCTTCATTTATTCTGCGTTTATTCCTTTTTTTTCACTTGGCATTTGTTCCCTTGGCTCCATCCCTGCACCACAGCAGGAAAATGTGCCACATCCCCCTGCGGAATGGCCACAGTCCAGTGTGGCTCTGCTTTGGTGGCCTTTTTATCACGGAATCACACAATGGTTTAGGATGGAAGGGACCTTAAGGATCATCTCATTCCAAACCCCTGCCATGGGAGTCTTCCCCCCATCTCCCGACCATCTCCACCTTCCTCACCCCCAACCCTCTGCACCCCAACAGCCCTTTCAGGAGCTCAGCCTTTCCCAGGTCCTTTCCCTTCCCTGACCAGGCTGGTTGCCATGGCAGGGATGCCACAGGGATGTCAGATGGTCTCTTACTGCTCATCTTGTGCCGGCTTTCCCCTGGATCCATTTTCCCTCTGAGCTCCTGCCACTGCGGCTCATAAAGGCAATTCCTGGACTCCCAGAAAAGTGCCAGAAATAGCGTTGCCCAGGGTGCTTTAAATTGGTGTTTGTGTGCTCAGGGCAGACCAAAATGCCTGGTTGGGAATGTGAGTCAAGAGCACAACTGTCCCTGGGGTGGGAGATCTCCAAACACGGATTAAATTTGTGGGGAAAGTAAGGAAGCAGCAGTGCCCTTTTATCCTCTTCTCCAACTGCTGGCAAGCAGGGATTTAGGGATTTCTCAGCTAGAGATTGTGTGCGAGGCCTCACATAGAGGCATGAGGATGGAAAGGCTTTAGGTTGATATCAACGTGGTGCTTTTACCTCCATTTCTTTTGGAGCCATAAATACAGAAGTGATGTGGGACTGAGTTAAAATACCAGATCAAACCCACCAAAAAGTGCTCAGATTGAGGAATAAAAGTGAGCAAGTGAGGATTTTCACGTTTTCAGTCATCTGGAGAGAGCACAGGTGAGAGAGAGAGTTTTCCCAGTATTTCTGGGATGGGCTCAGTGCTGTGGGGGGGATCGTCCAGGCTGGTCCCAAACTATTTCTCTCCCAAATGCCGTGTGGGAAGGCAGGACAGGGATTTGTGCTCAGAAAGCACAGCTGAGGAAAGAATTGGGCTTAGATTCCCCCCAAACTCCTCAAACATAGAGTGCACCCTGCAGAAGCAAGTGGGGAAAGGTTGAGGCTCTGGGCTGTGCTGGGATTTGGGTTTTTTGAGCTGCCAGGTCCCAGTTCGGGTCCGATAACGACCATGAAGGATTCAGAAGTGGCCTCTTTTTGCTGGCTCAGGTGAAATTCCTCTCAGCCTGTGACAGGGGTGTCTGAGCCCAGGAGCCACCGCAGGAACAGGGAACTGCTTGAACGTGCCAACAGCTGGGCGTGAACAATTCAGCTCTTTGAGCTCAAATGTGGCCCAGGAGTAAATGGAGAACCTGAAACCCCCCCTTGGCACGTGGTGGGCTGGCCTTTGGTGTGACTGCCCTGCAAAGGAAATCATCCTGTGCACTCAGGGGCAATCCAGGGGACATCCCGCTGTGGGGACACCCTCTGGGTGTGGGATCAGAGAATCAGGCTGGTAAAGACCTCCGAGATCAAGTCCAACCATCAACAAATCCCCACCATGCCCTCTAAACCGTGTCCCAAAGGGAATCTGAGCGTCCAGGGTGGATTGACCCACTGGTGCTGTTTTGAGTCCTCTCAGTGTTTTTGTGTGTGTGTGTTAATAAGACAAAAAATTGGCCAAGCATGGAGCTGTCCCAGTCTCTTATCCCTCCTGGACAAGGCTGTCCTGCCTCTGGGGGCCTCAATCCCAACGGCAAGAAGGAGAAAACCAGGGTAGCAAAGAGAGGGATGGGTGACATCCAACTTTCCTGGAAGAGCCAGGCCAGTGCCCCAGCGCAGCTGTTGAAATCCCAGCGTGGGAGAGGCTGGATGAATACGGAGAGTGACATTTCTGGGCTGTGCTAAGTGGCTCACAGCAGGCTCTGCTGTTTGCATGGCACAAATAGTCATTTCATGATTAAAAAACAACAGCAGCAAATAGAAGCTAAACCAAGATAAAACCAGCGAGCGCTGTGCAGATGTCGAGGGAGTGCCAGAGCTGCCTCTACCCACGGCTTTAACCCCAAAAACCTCATCCATTCCTGGACTGAACCTTTCCTTCTGCTTTTTTTTTCCACGTATTTCCTCCTGCAGACTTCTCCCCCAGCACACCCACATTTCAAGTGCCAAGCAACAACACCAGAAAATGACAGAACCTGAGGGGCAGAAGTGAATCTGAGCAAAACAAAAACGTACTGGGTGGGAGGTGGGGGGTGCTCCTGAAGGAAAGATTTTCACAGAATCATCTAGTTTGGAAAAGACCTCCAAGGTCATCGAGTCCAAGCTTTGACTGATCCCCACCTTGTCCCCCAGCCCAGAGCACTGAGCGCCACGGCCAGGCCTTCCTTGGACACCTCCAGGGATGGGAATTCCACCATCCCCCTGGGTAGCCCATTCCAATGCCCGACCACCCTTTCCATGAGGAAATTCCTCCTGATGTCCAGCCTGAGCCTCCCTTGGCACAGCTTGAGGCCGCTTCCTCACATCCTGTCATTTTCCTGCAGATTTACCTCTCAGGAGCACTAATTCCACAAAGAAATAGTGGATTCAAGGATCCTCCCTGAATCCTGGCTCTGGGGGCAAGGAGGAATGTTCCACGACTAGTCCTAGTTTCATGCAGGGAGACTGAGGCACCCACTCATTCCCTGCACCCACCTGCAGGCCCTTCCAACCCACGGAAAAGCTTCTCTGAGGAGGGAATCACCCTGATTTTCCTGCTCCATCCAAGTGCAGAGATGTAGCTGCCAACAGGCCACCATTGATTCTCCAGCTGTCCCAAAACCAGAAGCATTTGCACTTGGAAATAGTGTTCTCCATGGCGTTGTCATCCCACTCCACCTCTGGAACGGGGAAAACACCAGTACTTTTGGTTAAACCTGAACGACCAAATCCTGATTTGCTGTGATGAACTACAAGGACAGGCAGGCTCTGAAGCAATTGGTGTAGAGCACGGTTTTCCCTGGAAAAAAATAATCTGTCTCTCCACCCACAGATCTCTGTGGTTTCTTCACCCCCTTTCCCACTGCACGGATGGAGGGCCAGCTTCGGCAGAGGCAACTCATCCAAATTCCACATTACCAAAGGAAATCAGAGGCTTCCCTTGTGTCACCCCAGCAACGGCTTTCACCTTGGAAAATAAACAAACCCAAGGATTCCCCCTCCAAGGTGGTTTTCATGGTTTGGGCCAACAAAGTTAACAGCAGCAGCAAAACAAGTACCTCCCAAAAACTACCTCAGTCAGTCATCCATGACCTTGGGAAGCTGCTCTCCAGCTCTTCCTCACCATGGAAGGACTTGGCAGTTTGGAAAAAGAGAAGCAGGCTAAAATTTCCCTGGGAAAGACCAGGAGGGATTTCTCCTCTGACTCGATGGTTTTCAGCCGCAGGGACACCCAGGTCCTACCCAAGAGCCAGCAGCTGGGTCCTGGGGTGGCTCAGCAGGAGCACACGTGGTGCCACCAGCAGAGAGAACCAGAGAACCATTAAAACTGGAAAAGCCCTCCGAGGTCATCCAGTCCAACCATTCCCCAGCACTGCCAAGGCCACCACTGACCCACATGCCCAAGTGTCCCATCCACAGGGATTTTAAATCCCTCCAGGGATGGTGACTCCACCACTGCCCTGGGCAGCTCCTTCCAATGCCTGACCACCCTTTCAGAGAACGAATTTTCCCAATCTAAACTTCCCCTGGCACAGCTGGAGGCCGTTCCCTCTCCTCCTGTCCCTTGTTCCCTGGGAGCAGAGCCTGACCTCCTTCAGCTCCCCCTCCTGTCAGGGAGTTGCAGAGCCAGAAGGTCCCCCCTGAGCCTCCTTTGCTCCAGGCTGAGCCCCCCCTCCCCAGTTCACACGGAGGGCTGGTTTCGTCATGGGACAGGAATTTTTCAGGATATCAAACAGGATTGCAGAGGGATCGTGGAAAACCTCCCAGAAAGGGTGCAGAAAGGGGGAGATGAAGGGACTCTGAGCACAGGACACCCCGAGGCAGCACAGGCTGTGTTTATCCCGGGAGCTGGTGATTCCAATGTCCTTCCTGCATAAAAAACACATGGATCCGGCAACAACCACAGTCTGGCCGTGTCCACCAGCCCCTTCATACCTTGTGGCAGCCCAAATCCTGCTTTTCCTCGAGCAGGAGGCACTGGTTGTGTCCTCCTTTCGGGCTACCTGTCGCTATGTGATGCTCCCACTTTCCGGATCCTCAGGAGCCCAGAAGGACAGCACAGAATTTCGTAACCCCTCCCAGTTCCCCCGGCCCTGATGGTGTAATTCCTCCCCCAGGGTCAGCACAGTTTCCTAAGCAGCAAATGCTGAGCCAGTGCAGGGTTTGCAGCTCTCATGTCAACTCGTTAGCGAGAGCGAAGAGGCACAAGGAATAATTGTGCTCTCCGTGATGGTTGAAATCTGTAATTTGCACCTGGCCTGGGGCTAATCTCCCTCAGGAAGAGAGATGCTTGAGGATTTCAGAGTCCACCTAGTCTATTAAAAAGAGAAGAGAGGAGGAGGGAGTTGGAAGGTAGGAATAAGAGGGTAATAAACAACCAAAAATACCTCCAAGGCACTGGGGAGTCATGGGAACAAGTTGTTTCCCTGTTTAGTCAAAGCTGCAGCTGCACTAAAACCCGGTGCACTCGGTCTCTTCCTCTTAGCCAGGAGTTGCTGGTGCCAGGAGCAGCAGCAGAGCAGTTTGCTGACCACCTCTGAGTGGGGGTTTGCCCCTCTGGTGGTGGCTGTGGTGCTGTGGGTACGGGATCGTCCCCTCTGCCCGTGCACCAAGCCCTGCTGCCCGTCCCCAGGGAGGAGGCGGTGATGGGAGAGCCCCAGGAACTGCAGGAGCAAAGCTGGACCTGTTTCTTGGCCGTTTGGGAGTAACCTGCACGTTGCTTATGTCCATCCATCCGTCCTTCCATCCATCCTTCCACCCTAACCATGTGAAAAAGCCCTGGTGGGATCATCCTGGAATTTGCCTGGAGAAGAGGAGGCTCAGGGGAGACCTCATCGCTCTCTACAACTCCCTGACAGGAGGGTGTAGCCAGGTGGGGGTTGGTCTCTTCTCCCAGGAACCAGCAGTAGGACAAGAGGGCTCGGCCTTAAGCTGTGCCAGGGGAGGTTTAGGTTGGATATTAGAAAGAAGTTCTTTCCAGAGAGGGTAATCAGCCATTGGAATGGGCTGCCCAGGGAAGTGGTGGATTCTCCATCCCTGGAGGTTTTCAAGATGAGGCTGGACGTGGCACTGAGGGCCATAGTCTGGGAACCGCGGGGGGGGTGGATCAAGGGTTGGACTTGATGATCTCAGAGGTCCTTTCCAACCCGTCTGATTCTATGATTCTATGATTCTGTGATCTGCTGCGTGGTTTTGGGGAAAACAGCTCCACCCTTCAACTCCAAACACTGGAACCAGCAACACAAGACGCTCTGAGCCATTTCCTCAGGGCCTGCAGGCACAGCCCGCCCTGGAGTGGAAGGTGTCCCTGCCCATGGCAGGGGGTTGGAACTAGATGATCTTTAAGGTCCCTTCCAACCCAAACCATTCCATGGTTCCCTGACAGTCAAGACCGGGATTATTTGGGAACATTTCAACTCTCAGCCAGGACCTACTTCTTGCCGTCTCTGAAACGAAGAATAGCACAGCCTGGGGACGAATCTGGGACGTTCAGACGGGTACTCGGGTATTTGATGGCGGAGTATTTTTGGTTTGCCTTGGGAATAGCTGATTTTATTTCTCTGCCTTGCAGCTGCACACCCAGAACAGCCCCACGACAGAGATGTGAGGGAGCAGCGGGAGCACCACCGTTCAGACACAGGTGCTCTCCTGGCTGCATTATCCTTTTCAAACCCACACCCCGAGGAAAACCTGCAGCCGTTCCGGCGGCGGCATCTCCTGCAGGCAAAGGGAGAGGGATTTCCATCCGTGTGAAACCCTCTCACAGATGGCTGAGGCAGGAAAGTCTTTGAGGAATGAAAGAGCAGGGGCAGGACGTCGGAGGAACGAGCTGGACTAAATTTAACCCCGGGGAAAGAAAAGCCCGCTGCTAAAAATGCTCGCGCACAAAGGAGGGAAGAGCCCAGGAACGGGAACGTTTGAATGGCAGGAAGGGGCAGGAAGGGGTCAGGTGGGGATTTAAAAAGTGAAATTTTAGTGGCAGGGCAAAAAAAAAAAAACAACTTTCCACTCAGTTTGGTGCCTGGGTTTGATGGAGCTTTGCAGCCCCTCAAGAACAACGTGTCTGGTTTTGTTCTGCAGAAATACACTGAGATGTTAATTTGGGAAGGACTGGAAACCTGCTGCCCATAGCTGAGCAAAGTGCACCACTGAAGGGACCCATCTCTGGGCCAGAGGACACGTTGAAGTGGACAGAGATACCACAAGAGCAATGACACTTCACATCCCAACCAGCAGCTCCGAAGGAACGGGAAATTCCACCTCCATTTGCTCCGGCCTGCAACTCCAGCCCTCAGGCTTTTACAGACCCGTGCCTGGGAAAGTGGGGACAACACCTTGTTTTGCCACAAACAGTGGGGTTTTTGCGTTTGAAATTCGAAGAAGGGGGGCAAAAATGCAGCTCTTGGGAGTTTTTTTGTGGCGCACATTTTCTTTCCAGCGAGCCCAGCACGTGGAGCACTCACCCACCCACCCAGTTCCCCTTGACTCACCCATCCTCTCCATCACAGAGGAAGTCTGGGCACAGCAGCTTGTCCATCACCCCCCTGGTCACTGCCAAATCCCACAGCAAGCTGGAGAAGGTGTGGTCAGTGTGGTTCTGGCTCTGCCACAACATCTGGAATTCCGGTCCCGTGGTTTCAGAGACATGAAAAGCCCTCTGTTCACAAGCCACCTCCTGGATTCAGGCTCAGAATCATTGAAGTTGGAAAAGACCTTTAAGATCGGGTCTAAACAGACAGAGCAGAACAGACTCCACAGTCCTGAACTGAAATGTCCCCCTCTGGAATTCACAAGCCTGGAGCAGGGATTGATTCCCACCATCCTGGAAATGACACCTGCACTCAGGGGAGCCCCAGAGACACCAGCAAAGCCCACCTGGCTCTGGTGCTTCAACACATGGGAGGCTCTTTCCCTGACAATGTGAACCCCGTGGATCTGAGGAGTGCTGGGAGCGGTCACTCGGGGACACAGGAATTCCAGCACAATGCAGTGCCTCCGTGGTCCTTTTCCCTACGACATCCATGTGTGGGAGACAATACCAGTGTCCCTGTACCTCGCCTGAATGGGGCAGTGGCTGTTTCCACGCTCTGGGAATGGCCCCAGGGCCTTGGCAACTCTTCCCTCGCATGGGGAACTGTCAAACTCCTGAATAAAGACGGATGGAAGAGCTGTCCTGGTTTTCCAGGGTGGGCGGGCAGAGAAATTGGGCTGGGCAGGAGAAGGAATGGGATCGTTTTGGAAATAATAAGCCTTCATGTTTGCCTCCCATTGCGTGGTACTCTCCCTTTCCTAGAACGTGGTGTGGTTGGATTCTTGGGTCTCTCCCAGAAGATCCACATGGTAGAGAAGGTCCTGGAAACGGGAAGAGCCGTGTGTTCTGGTTATGCCCATTTATGCCAGGAAAAGGGCAGGTAAAACTCACCTTGGGCTTTCTTCTTCTTCCCCCGTGAAGATCTGAGGTGGGGATGGACACCTGGCTTGGGGTTTCCCAGACAACCAGGGTCATTTACACTGCCAGATGGCAGGGAGAGATGGGATATTGGGAAGGAATTCCTGGCTGTGAGGGTAGGGAGGCCCTGGCGCAGGTTGGGCAGAGAAGCTGTGGCTGCCCCTGGATCCCTGGGAGTGTCCAAGGCCAGGTTGGAGCAACCTGGGCTAGTGGAAGATGTCCCTGTTCCTGGCAGGGGGTGGAACTGGATGAGCTTTAAGGTCCTTTCCAATCCAAGTTTCTCTAGGATTCTGTGATCGTATGGACCCCCCACGTCCCTGGGCTCAGCAGCTGCCTCCCTCCTCCTCCTGTGCTTGGATGGAGGAGCATTTCTGGCTTTGCCAGATTAACCAGAACCAGAGATACGAGGGATGAGGGTTGGGAGCTGCTGTGGGGAAAGAAAGGAGCTGGATAAAAGCTGAATTTGGCCAACAAGGGGGCCTGGCTTTAAGAAGGGGAGGTTGTACTTACCATGGAGGTTGGGTTGTTCTCCAGGAGAGCAAGTCCAAGGCGGTGTTTGCTCTGCATTTCTCTCCCCTGCTGACTCTCCCTGGGCAGGTTTGGGCTGTGTGGAGGTCCCGGGGTTTGGTCGGATCCCAGGCTCCCGGGGAGGTGCCAGCAGCAAAGGAACAGCCCCTGTGGAACACCATGGAGCTGGAAGGACAGTGGTGCCTCCTGGACGCTTGCTGGGGTGGGCGCAGGGGGCAGGTTGTCCGTGCCCAGGCGAGACACATCCTCACGTCCCACACGGAATCATTAAGGTGGGAAAAGTACCTCGAGATCATCAAGTCCGAACACAGAGAGCATAACAGAGGCTCCACAGTATTCCTGTGGCAATCCTGAGCCGGAATTCAGGGGAGCGTCCCCCCTGTTGTCACCGGTCCCCAACATGGATGGACAAGGCTCATCCCGACCTTGGATACACCCCGGAATGGCCACCCCAACCCTTCCTAAAAGTCTGGGTTCACCAGGCCTGGAGCCCCTGTTTGCAGGTACATCCCCAGCAGCTACTGGCAGAAGATCCATGGGATCACTCTGCTCACCCTCAGCCCTGGTGGGGGGCTCAGGGACCCCAGGCAAACACGGACCATCTCCTTTTAAACATCCACATTGTGCTCCTCGTTCCCTGAGCTGGGGGCAGGAACCTCCCAGACAATGACCCTGCCCCTGCAGCTTGTTTTTAATCTGCCATAAGTGTCACTTACAAAGTGACAAACCCTCGTTTTCACAGCAGCTCTGCTCTTATGTGGCTCCATATGCAGTTACTTGGGATTTCTCGGCAAATAATGACTCTCATGGAAGTTATTTATGGAACTTCGTAATTTCCATTAGCTGCATGATGGGATTGGGGGTTTTAAATTTATTTTTTTTTCCTGTAATAACACATAATGAAATAATTGTGGAATTTCTAGCAGGTAATTATCTTGCTGAGAACAACTGAAAACGCTGGTGAGTGTGGGTTGTTTTTTAGCTGAGCAGGGGGAAAAGAGAAGGAGAGTGAAACATCACCTGGAGCAGGAGGCAGAGATATCAGCTTCTTGTGGGTCCAACCCGGTGTCCTCAAACCTTCAGGTCAACAGGACTGCACAGGATGAATCATGGAACTGTTAAGGGTGGAAAAGATCTCCAAGACCATCCAGGCCAACCTGTGACCCACCCCCACCTTGTCCCACAGCCCAGAGCACTGAGTGCCGCGTCCTGTCATTCCTTGGACACCTCCAGGGGTGGGGAGTCCAAACCTTCCTGGGCAGCCTCTTCCAAACCTTTCCATGAAGAAATTCCTCCTGATGTCCAACCTGATCCTCCCCTGGCCCAGCTGGAGGCCGTTCCCTCTCCTCCTGTATCTTGTTCCCTGGGAGCAGAGCCCGACCCCTCCCCGGCTTCCCCCTCCTGTCAGGGAGTTGCAGAGCCAGAAGGTCCCCCCTGAGCCTCCTTTTCTCCAGGATGACCCCACAACATGTCAGGTTGACCCTCCCTGCAAACCCCTGAGCAGGGGTGATGTTGGAAAGTCCAGGTGGGCACAGACTGGAACCATGAGGTGTTTTGTGCATTAAATCACACAGAAATCCTTGGAAGAGCTTTTAAACCAAGATCAGGTGTCATGTTGGAATACATCCCCAAGCGACAGGCCTGGGCAGGGGAATCACTGAGTAAAATCATCGCTGCAGGTCACAGGGTCGTTTGAACAGGTTGCTGGGAGAGGTCTGTGGCAGGGCTGGGAACTGCAGCTCCCAGCTGGGCATCTCTGCAGGAAAAACAGAGGGGAAAATGAGGGCAGGAGAAAATGAAAAGCCAAATGTGGCCTCAGCCCTCCCTTGCTGGAGCTGGTGAAGCTCTGCTGGTGTGGAGGAAGCTCCTTTCCCTTCCCATCTATCCCGTCATGATACTGCAGCTTTCCTTGCTCCTGCCATGGTTCCTCTCCTCCCACCTTGCAGACAGGAGGATTTTTTTTCTCCCTCACTGACCCTGAGCACTCCACTGAGACCCACTGGCCCGGGGACCCCCATGGGCAGCTCCTGCCTCCCCTCCATCTCACTGGAAGGCCTTGAGCAGAGAGTTTTTAAAAACACCAGAGGGTTGTTTTTTTTTTTCAGCCTTCCCCCTCCTTTCCCCAAACTCTTCCCTCCTCAAAAACGGGCAAATGCAGAGCGAGGGCTCAGTTTTGGAGGTATAAAAAGTCAGTTTGCTCTTGAGATAATAAGTTTGGCCCGAGGAAAACATTTCCCCCTTCCAAAATGGCCCATCAGTCTATTTTTATGCACATGTTTAACATCAAGCAGAGCAGAGGCACATATTTAAGCAATTTCTGAAATCAGGGCCATTGTGTGATCCTGTGATTAGTGAGCTGGGAATTAGGGTCCATAAATTACACTTAATTGAGCCAAATCACTTAAGCCCTTTTGTGCCTGACTTTTCCCATCTAAACTCACCCCCAACGGTAGCAAAATAGCTTCGACATACCTGAGGCACAATTCCCATTGTGCCCCATTGAGCTGGGCAGGGAGTCTCCCAGATAAAAATCCCTGAAATGCTCATGCTCCGGGCTTTAGAGAGAAGGGAGGGGGATGGAGCTGCTTTTCCGTGGCTGCGGTTTTATAACGATTTTTTTTTTGTCTTTTCGAGGGGGGGGAATCAACACCACACGCGTTCTCCCCGGACACCCTTTGCACACCCGTTCCCCTGGAGGGGCCCGAGAGCGGATGGATTTTTCCTGCTATTTGTTTTAGCGAGGGATAAATCAGCCTCAGACCGGGGGTGGGGGAAGTCGTCGGCCTCAGAGAAAACGAGCGGGCGGCAGACAAAGCCCCCTGGAAAGCTTTTGGCTGAGGGAGGTTATTACTTACCCAGAGATCAAACCCCTCCAGTGCTTCCAGGGTGCTTTGCCGAGGTGCGTTATCCCGGACCTTTGGAGCGGAGAGTGGCCTGCGCCAATCAAAATAAATTGGGAAGAGCCGAAAGGCTGATTCCGCCCAAAATGAAAGCTCTTGCGGTGCTTCTCCCCTGCAGAACCTCGGAGCGTCCAGGGGAGGGGATTTTACCTCACGAAACACCCATGGGGTGAAAGCAGGAGCCTTGGAGAAACTCCTTCCTGGATTTCTCATCTTGTGGAGGCAAGGAACCATATTCCCGGATTTGACCCGAACGGCTTCACCACTGCAAGGAGCCTCAACAGCCAGCCCTGTATCCAAAATGTGATTTAAACACCAAATTGGAAACCCAGAGTGGGGGGGAGGGAAAAAATTCCCAGATGTCTAAACCAGAGCAGCTCTCGATGCAGAGTTATGGATGTGTCTATCTAGGCTGACGGAAGCAAGACATCACCTCACAGGGCACATCTGAGGCAACCTCAGTCCAAAAATGCTCCAGGTCTCGGTGCAAAACCAGCCTAATTTTCCTCTTTGACTCATCTGGATCAATTCCTGATCTGTCAAATCTGAGCAGCTCCCATGTGCCTCAAATGCTTCAAAGATTTCAGCCGAGATTCCCACCACAAATCCCTCTCTGATGGGAGCTGGAGCTGGGACACCTTGCAAAGGGACCCGATTTTCAGGAAATACCTGGCACCCATGCCCTGAACACCCAACCCTTTTAATTCCTAACGTGGCCCAGGCCAGCAGGGTTGGCAAGGGCAGCAATCAAGGCCATCACTCACGGAATTTAGGCTTCGTAAGGCTTTTTTGTGCATGTGTGGAAAGGCTGTCCTTGGTGCTGTGCATCCATACAATAGCTGGGAATGGGAAAAGGGAAGAGTTTAAATGAGGCTTTGAGAAATTAGAACCATGCCTGTGCTTTGTGGTGGTTTTTCCCCCCCCCAAAACCAATTAATGCAATACCCATTGCCCCCCTGCAGCCCTGAGCGTGCTGACATGGGAACACACCCCCCAGCCCCACCTGGCCTGCCTGGAAACCAGGAATCTCCAAGGCATGGCTTGGATTAACTCAATAAAACAAACAAATGTTTGTTTTAAACGCAGCAATTAATTATCTCCTTGGGTCTCCCTCCCCAAGCAAAAGGCATCGCTGGCTTCCCTCTCTCATCATCGCTGGCTCTGCTGCATGAAATGTTCTGTTCTTTCCTTTCTTCCTCAAGATCCCAACACGGCACATCCAGCCAGGCCAGCAGCTTCAGGAACCAGCCCAGAGCGAATTTAATCACAGGCAAACCTGCACTTAATAAAGTCTGTCATCAGCAATGTCTCCACTGAACACTTGCCAGGAGAGAATTGTTTGCACTTACTGTGTGAGCCAAGTCACAGCTTTAACAGGCGAGGCACAAATAGAACCCAGCCTTTCCCATTCTTTTCACATCTCTGTTTCAAACCTACCAACAGGAACTCCGGGGCAAACAATGAAAAAATCCAGATTTGAACAGAAAAAAAAAAAAAAAAAGAAAGAAGGAGTCATCGTGTGCCGTGTCTCTCTCTCCCCCCACCACCACCATTATTCATTACATTATGAAACACATTTCATAATCTAATAATTAGCAAGGGGACAGTTTTGTTCAGCGTGACTCTGGAGTCCTTTGTCACTCCGTGTTAGCACCCCAAACAAATGGACATTGTGCGCGGCGGGTGCCGATCCCAGCCCGCGGCTCCCGCCGCTCCGGCCAAGCCTCTCTCCAGCAAACCCGCGGTGAGGACGGGAGGATGCAGAGCAGCCACACGCTGGACGTGACACGGTCCCTCCCTGGGCGCTCGGGGAGCCTGGGGAATGAGGAGCAGCTTCGCTCGCACGGCCCTGGAGGGCGCTGGGTTCGAGCACGCAGCTCATCTCCGTGCCAGGGACGGGCTCTGCGAGGGCTCGAAGGCAAAGGGACTCCAAGTCTTGCTCTCTGTGGCCGCTTTTCCCCTGTGTTTTCATCTAAACCCGGAGAAAAAAAAGGTGGAAAAGATCATTAAATAGGTGTTTTCTAGCCAGGCTGCCCCATCCTTGGATCTCCATGTGGGGCGACGGAGCTCACGGCGTCATGAGTTTAGACAGTCCCATCTTCAGGGCTCGCAAAACCTTTCCCTGTCTCCATTGCAAAATCCAGCCAGCCCCGCTGCCCAGGGGCAGGGGGAATTCCCTCGGGAAGGCTCCCTGCTCCAGGAGCTGCTCCCTCCTGCTGCAGGGTGGGTTTGCAGGGAGCAGGACGTGGAACGCGGAGGGTGGGGGTGAATCCAAGGCAACCACGGCTCTTGCCCTCCACGGTGACCTCCCTGGAGGGGCTTCATTCCTGGGAGTGAAGGTGGGTTCAAGTTGGCTTGTAAAGCCTGGAGGAGCAGGTTTGGTGGCTGCTGGGGAGGCCTTGGGTGGTCTGTGGTGACCCTGAGCAGCAGATTCCTGACCCCGGGAACAAAAATCGTCGGCAAAGAGTCCCAGCACTTATCCACTACCAGGTACCCTTCCCAAAGGATGTCCTGCTCTCCCCTCCTTGGTCAGCACACACTCCAAGCCAGAAGCTTGTGAGCTGGGGAGGCAAAAGTTTAGACAAAAATATTTTAATTGTACTACTGCTACGACTACTAACGGTAAAATTAAATTAATTCCTAAAATGTATCAGTGATTTGGGATCTCCTGCAAGCGGGGTTGGGCTATTTTGAGCCTCCCGGTTTCTGTGTTGGTTTGACCCCACAGGATAAGACCTGCAGCTTGGAGGAATGACTCCAGCTCGAGAATCCCGGCAAGGATTTCCCCATATGGGACATCATGAGCTGAGTTTCGGGTGTCTCAGGGCCCAAAGGACAGCTGTGCCTGTCCCCTTCATCTCCAGATCTAGTGATACCTTATTTCTCTTTCAAGAAGTGGAGGGAGAAGGTGAGGGGCGAAGAAGGGTCTCGCTGAGGTCCTTCAGCAGATTGAGGCCACTGAAGCCAAAAAATGGAGAGAAACCACCTGAAAACCCCTTTAATTTCTGGGGTGAGAGCTTCTGGCACCAAGGAGAGCAGACATAAAGAGGAGCTGCTCGTGGCTCCGCAGGGGCCTTTGCTCCTGACCCCCCCAGAGACACCCCAGCCCCTGCTGGCCGTGTAGGAACTGGTTACCCAGGATTTGGAGCAAGGACCTCCCGGCTGCTCCAGCTGAGGGGGAGAAGCTGAGCTGCCTCACGCTCTGCCCTTCCCAGAGTCACTCCAGCTCCCTGTGTCTGTGGAGGATTTGGGAGGCACCACACCCAGGAACGGGGCCAGTTTCCCCCTTGGCTGTTCGAGGCCCGTCGTCCCGAACGAGCTCGTCCCGGCGGGGCCGAGCGGGATCGGGATCGGCTCCAGCAGCCGCGGCCTCTCCAAGCCCGGACGCCGCCCCACGATCACCACCACGCCGGGGAAGGGCAGCGTCACCTCCCACACCTCTGCCTTCGCTCCAGCTGGTGCCCACCTCGACCTCAGCAAAGCCACCCGCAACAGCTGCCCCCTGGGGAAGCACATCCCGGCGGTGATTTCTGGGACAAGGAAGGACTACAAGGAGTTCGTCCAAATTTGGGACCGTGTTATCCGCTGCCTCTCGGATCCCGGATGGAATCCCTTCCCCATGATGTGCAGCCCATGGAGGAGAGGGGCTGTTCCAAGAGCAGACCTCATCGCTCTCTACAACTCCCTGACAGGAGGGTGTAGCCAGGTGGGGGTTGGTCTCTGCTCCCAGGAACCAGCAGTAGGACAAGAGGGCTCGGCCTTAAGCTGTGCCAGGGGAGGTTTAGGTTGGATATTAGAAAGAAATTCTTTCCAGAGAGGGCAATCAGCCATTGGAATGGGCTGCCCAGGGAAGTGGTGGATTCTCCATCCCTGGAGGTTTTCAAGATGAGGCTGGACGTGGCACTGAGTGCCATAGTCTGGGAACCGCGGTGGTGTTGGATCAAGGGTTGGACTTGATGATCTCCGAGGTCCTTTCCAACCCAGCTGATTCTATGATTCTGTGATTCAGAGCCCAGGGTCAAGGAGCCAAAGGCTTTCCGAGCTGTCGCCCTTGGGAAAGAGGAGATGGCTCTGCAGCAGCTCCCAAAAACCACCTGGGAAGGGGATGTGCTCACTGGGGCTGCAGGGACACAGGTCAAACCGGCAGCCAAGCTCCTCCCTGGAATTCATCCTGGAGTTTGAGGCGGGGGTGGCTCACCTGCCTCCCGGATGTGCCGGGAATGACCAAAAAAGCCAGGGAAGAAGCGAACGCTCTCAAAGCTTTGAGGATGTTGGGGAGACGTGGACAAAACTCCCAGAATTTTATGGCATGTCGGGGGGCGGACTGTGGGTGTTCCCCACAGAGCTTTCCTTCCCTCAGGATATCCAGATACTTGCTGGGGCCTCCTGTCCCTCTCGGAGTCGTTGCCGCCGCTCAAATCAGCACCAACATATGGAAGGCTCCTCATATTTTGCTTCTGTCAGAGGAAACCATTGTTCAGCTTCTCTACAGGAAGGATGTCTCACTGCTTATTACCAGCTTGAATAATTGCCTGGAATGTTTTATTTGACATTTATTCAAGAACTTGGAAACGCGCGTGGTTTCTTTCTCTCGAGAGGATAGCGACAACAAAACAACGAACAGACACAAACAAAAAAAAAAAAGACCCCAAGAAAGCCCAAACTGGAGCCAACAGCTTCAGATGGCAGCAAGATTTTGAGAATGTAAATACAGAGTAAAACGTGGAAGGCCTCCTTGCAGAGAAACTCTGTGCTCGGGCCGAGGAAAGGGGAAAGAAAGCAAAGAGATGCCGTATTTTATCATCTGTGTCTTTAAAATCCCTTCCAGGCCTTCGTTATCGGGGGTGACATGTAGATACCCACTTCAGAGGAGCGAGGGCTGGAAACAAAGAGGGGGAACAGGCCAGGGAAGCGGCTCTGCAGCCGAAACATCTCGTCACCGAGGAGAAAGCACAGGCAGCTCTGCTCCCCGACTCTGGCACGGGGCTGGAAGGCACCGCAAACACCACAAGCAAACTGAAATCCTGGAAGCAAACCCCTTGTTCACGCTTAGGTGGGCTAAAAGAAAAACATGGAAATGCTTCTCCACGCTGGCGCTGGGCTGATGCTCGAAAGGAGGATTCTGGTCCTCCTTTCCAGTGACTTTGGGTTATTTTTGGGGGCTGCACAAAGGACGGTGGGGGAACAGGGTTTACTTTCTTTGAGTTTGGCAGCTTAAATTTGACCTGTAGAGAAAGTCCAGGTGGATTTGAACCTTTCCTGGGCTGAAAATCAGTTCCTGCACACGATGTGTCTGCGTTCCCATTTCACACCAAGCTCGCTGGAGCCACACTGGCGTGTGCTGGGAGGTTCCCCTGAAGAGCAAAGTGCAAGGACTGCTCTGAACTGAGGGGATTGCTTGCAGTGACAGACACAGGCTGAACTCCTGCCTGTGGTGCCAGAGGAGAGTTTAAGAAGTACAGATCTCCAGACCTTCCTCTTCTGACCCAGGTTCTGGCCAGTCCGTGTTCCGTCTGTGTTCCATCCGCGTGGATGGATGAGGGAAAGATGACTTGCAGAGCCAGAAGGTCCCCCCTGAGCCTCCTTTGCTCCAGGCTGAGCCCCCCCAGCTCCCTCAGCCGCTCCTGCTGCTCCAGCCCCTTCCCAGCTCCGTTCCCTTCCCTGCACACGCTCCAGCCCCTCAATGTCTCTCCTGTCTGAGGGTCCCAGAACTGCCCCCAGGGCTGGAGGTGCCTCAGCAGGGCCAGCACAGGGAGGGCACTGCCCTGGGGCTGGGACACACCAGGGCTGACACAGACCAGGGGCCATGGGCCTTCTTGGCCATCTGGGCACCCCTGGGCTCGTGTTCAGCCCCTGTCAAGCAGCACCCCCAGGTCCTTTCCCAGCTTTCCAGCCCCTCTGCCCCAGCCTGGAGCTGTAGGGGGATGTGGTGACCCAAGTGTGGGACCTGACATTTGGCCCTGTGGAACCTCACACTTCTGGCCGTGGCTCAATAACCACAGAGAAACAACCACATACAAAATGGATAATTATAAACATTTCAAAAGTAATCACCACATTAAAAAAAGAACCCTCTGCTCCCCACAGGGTTGAGCAGATAATCCTGATCCCAGCCTTAAAAGGCATAGCCTGGGAAACTGCTGGTATCACTGTTGTCCCCCACGGTCCCCCCACCAGCTGAGCACCAAAACTGACTGGCAAGTGAAATGACTGGCACAGGTTGCCCAGCTGAGCTGGGAAGTGGAAGTGTCCAAAGAAGTGTCCAAGGCCAGGCTGGATGGGGCGCTAGTGGAAGGTGTCCCTGCCCATGGCAGGGGGTGGGACTGGATGGGCTTTGAGGTCCCTTCCTACCCAAGCCATTCTGGGATTCCGGGATTCCATGACTCTTAGTTCCCAGTTCCTCTCCACGTCCTTTCCCCTCCCAGTCAGTTCTGCTGTTAATTTTTGTGAGCTGTGCCCCCCCAACCCCCTTGACCACCCTTTGGATCTGAGTGTTCACACACATTCTCAGCTGAACCTGTCCCATCTCTGCCCGAATTCCAGCAGGCAGGTCAGGATCAGGAGCCTGCGGGGAAACCCCAGCGTCCAGCTCCAGGGTTAACTCCTCTTCATCCATCCTAATGAGGTCCAGGTCAGAGTTACCTTGAACTGTGCTCCAAACAACTCATGTCAGAGTGTAATTACCTGGAGGTGCTGAGAACCTTAATGATCCTCCCACGGGGGATTTTTTTGCTTCAAGGCTCTGAAGTCAGCCCGCTCCTATTCCCTCGCCGTGCACGCCTGGGTACAGCCCGTAACCTCTTTGAAATGTCATCCTTGTTTAGATTTACATCCCTCAAATCCCGGGCCCAGAGCTCGAGGAGCCTCGGCAACGAGCAGGAGCCCCAGGTCTCCAAAAATAACAGCCCTGGGGTGAGAGTCACTCACGGAAAAACGAGGATAAGCAGGACAACAAACCCACGCGCCTCTGCTCCTCTTGCCCCCGCTGCCCAGCAGGATTAAATCAGGCCAAGCTGGATTACAGCAGGGACCTGCAGCTGGAAAACACGCCTAGTCCCGAGCAAACTCGGGGCAGAAAGTCGGGAGGAGGTTTCCAGCTGTGCAGGGAGCTGTGGATGGCCAGGGAATGACCAGGAGTGGGGTGGGGTGGCCCCGGACAGGTGTTGGGGGGTGCCCACTAAAGACCCTTTTCCTGCCCTCCACAGCTTGGGGAAGGGAGAGTTGCTGTCATGGGCAAAATAGACCCAACTGGGGGAAGTGAGTTGAATTTATTACCAAACAAATCAGTGTAGGATAATGAGAAATCAAATCAGACCCTGAAATGTCTTCCCCTCCTGCTTCACTGACCTGGCTGTCTGCAGGGCTGCTGCTCTCAGGCATTCTCACTCCTCTCCTCTGGCTGCTGCTCCTGCCCACAAGTCTTTGTCCTCCTTTTAAATCTCATCCCAGTGGTGCTCCCCCTGTCCCTGCTGGACTCAGCCTGGGCCAAGGTCTGGCCAGACAAGTGTCACCAACCTTTGATCTTCCTCCACAGACCCACCGGGGACGTCCAACAAATACTGAGCCCAGGCTCTCCTCGGATTCACACATTTCCCTCAGCTGGGCCTGTCTGTTTACCTTGTCTTTAGTGTAATCAGTGTTAACTACATTAACACATAATGACATGCTAATTGCATTAAAATGTTAATTACATTAATGTGTTGAGGCTGAGTTTATCCAGTGAGGCTGCACCGTCGAGTTCCCCGTGGAAATTGTGTTTTTCTCACCTTCTTCTGGTGCTTCTGCACTCCAGTGATGCCAAAAACCCAGATGACCATCCTTTGCCACCTGTGTTTGGAATTCCTTGAGTGTCTTTGGTGGGGAGTGAGGATGTTTGGGTTGTCGGGAACAAACCAGGACAGGAGGGCATGGGGTGAAGTCTTCCCGTTGGGATGAGCTTCAGGCTCAGAGTCCACATGGCAAGGCCAGCTTGGACTGGGCTTGGAGCAACCTGGGCCAGCGGAAGGTGTCCCTGCAGGGGGTTGGAATGGGATGACCTTTAAGGTAGGATACAACCAAAACCATACCTGCCCTGGGGTGGGATTCGTGACTTTAAAAGACCAGAGAAATACCTGCACATGGCCAAATAAGCCCCACAATGAGCGTGAGAACAACACCAAAACTTTGGTCAGTCAGGGCAGAGAACGTGCCAGGGAAAACAGCTCTTACATTGCTCAAGTGGCTACAAAATTTCGGCCAAAATTTCGTCCAAAACACGGAAAGATGGAGGGGGGGGGGAAAAATCGCCTGCTTCGAGTTAAAACCCAAGCAGGTTTCAGACTTTCCCTCTCCGGTCCAACAACTGGGATTTCATGCAAAAAAAAAAAAAAAA
>VXAY01004922.1:0-66367 GCA_013399855.1 Oxyruncus cristatus | reverse complement strand
AAAAAAAAAAAAAAAAGCCAGAAAAAAAAACAGGTACAGGTGAGAAAAACACATGTAAGGGGGTTATTTCTGCAGACATCTGCATCATACCTCTCTGGTGCAGCCACAGGAGACGTGTGAGTGAGAACAGTCTCGTTCAGCAGGTCCCCGGGGGTCTGGCTGGGAAGACCAGTGGGAGGGAGGAAGGGTTAAAAACATTTCTCAGGGGAAACTTGGCCGTGGGATGTGTCTCCAGAGGGGCTGGAGGTAAACAGGCATCTGGAGGTGCCATCCTCCTCTCCAGGCTGGAGACACAACGTCGATAACACGGGGTTGGAAAAGACGAGCCCAAGAAAATCCCCGAGGGGGAGCAGGAGGATGCAGCACGGCTGGAACTGGTTGTGGAAGCCCCACTTTCCACGGGAAAAAAAAGGGAGGAAATGATGGGCACAGGCAGGAGAGACCTTGCAGAGCCGAGGGATGGTGGGAAAGCCTCAAAGGGCATTTCTATAACAACAGAACCCAAGGATTATGTCCTGGGCAGGCAAACACATCTCCCAAATCCCACATGATTAAGGGTTTGAGCTGCAGCCCCCTTTCAGGAGAGCTCCCCAACCATGGACGCCCCGTGAGGGATTTCATGGCAGCAGCCAAGGATGTTTCGTCTCCGGGAGCTGCAAAAACAAATCTCCACGGGACGTGAGCTGGGCAGGGACAAAAGAGAGGGAACAACTTCTCCCTGTGTCAAGGAGCAGAGTTCCTCGGGAGAGGCTTGCCAAGAGCACTGAAGTGGTGAGAGACCTGTGGCATCACATTTACAGCGTTTGTGGTGCCTCACCAGAGCCCTCCTCGCCCTGGCTCTGCTCTTTCCCATCCCTGGGGACACTGTGTGCTCCAAACACCCATAAAAACAAAAAAAAAGGACTTCTATTATCAACCCCTCTGTTCAGTAGGAATAAAAGCCTGCTAGCCAGGGTGACTTGGGTTCCTGCTCCTGTGGGTTTTGTTCCCGGAGGCAGCAAATATCCCCCCTCCCTCTTCTGGCGGTGGCAGAAACTCCTTGGATGAAACTGGGCTCCTCTGGACAGAGTGCTGGGGGCAGGAAGACAAAGCCACCCCCAAAAACAGGCCTTGCAGCCAAGAAATCACAGCATCAGGGAATGGTTGGGGTTGGAAGGGAGATGAAGGGTCACCTCATTCCACCCCCTGCCATGGGCAGGGACACCTTCCACCAGCCCAGGTTGCTCCAACCTGGCCTTGGACACTTCCAGGGATCCAGGGGCAGCCACAGCTTCTCTGGGCAACCTGGGCCAGGGCCTCCCCACCCTCCCAGCCAGCAATTCCTTCCCAATCTCCCATCTCTCCCTGCCCTCTGGCACTGGGAAGCCATTCCCGGTGTGCTGTCCCTCCCTGCCTTGTCCCCAGTCCCTCTGCAGCTCTCCTGGAGCCCCTTTAGGCCCTGCAAGGGGCTCTCAGCTCTCCCTGGAGCCTTCTCTTCTCCAGGGGACCCCCCCCAGCTCTCCCAGCCTGTCTTCATTTCTTTTTGAAGGATTTTCTTTTTTTAAAAGTGGGGTTTGCTGCTTCTTCTGCCCTGCTGACGATGGATCCATGGCACTCCTGACCCTCTGGATGAAGGAGAGCCTGTTGTGTTCCCATTTCTCAGCATGACCACGAGCTTGGCCCAGCCAAGTAAAAACCACGGCCCTCTGACCCTCACGGGCAGGTGGGACAGCCAGGCTGGGGGGCTGTTTTCAGGTCATGTTGTTTATTAACAGATAAATTCAGGTTTTACTCCAGGATCTCTCCCAGAAATGTGCTGACTCCCTTCTTTTTTTATTTCCCCTGAGCCTTCCCCAAGGACATCCCGAACTGGACACTTCAGGTGCCTCCAAAGGGGAACAAAACACAGCTCAGATCCCAAAATATCCTCCACCAGAGTCGCCCCAGGACCAGCTGTGCACTCGGTTTTCTTTCTCCAGCCTCCTTTTTGCCTTCACTGGGGAGGGGGACAGAGCAACCTCAGCCCCTTGCCTTGAACCATTGCCCTAATTTGGGGGACCTTCAGACCCACGCTGGGCTCTCCCACGTGCTGTGACCCGGATTTATCACCTGGATCAAAGGCTGTCCCCTCCTTACATCACCTGCAGGCTCAACCAGAAAGCAGGATCAGGCAGGAAGGGTTTGGTGCTCTGAGTCTCCTTTGGCTGAGCTTTTCCTCCCAAGCCAGAGAGGAGATCCCCTCACTTTTCCCCGTGGTTTTGCTTTTATTTTTCCCCTGATTTTCTGCTGGAGAACAGCACCGAGGCTGAGAGTGGGATTAACACAGTGGGAGAGTTCAAAGCCCTCCGTGGAAAGAAGGGGGAGTCTCCCTGTGCAGAGAGGGAAGGAGGAACCCAGGGGTGCCCCTCAGGAGTGAGAGAGCTGGGGCTGACATTTAGGCACAAAGGACTCAGGCCCAGGGCTGTGCTTGGCATCAGAAACCACCATTTCCCACCCCCCTGTCCCCCAAACCCTTCTCCTTCTGAACAGGCTTCCCCAGCTCCCTTTTCTTCCAGCTGGAAATGGAAGAGGAAATCTGGCTTCGCGTGACCCGGAGAGAGCTGAAAGGCTCCGACACACAGGCGGAAAAAAGAGAGGGAAAGAGGAGATTTAATTAAGTTACAGAAATGAATCTGGCCTGGTCGGCAGGCTGAGGTCACTCTGCCACGACCTTTAGGCTCGCACAGGTCTCAGAACTCTCCAAGGATGACCTGGCAGCCTCAAGGATGACTCCAAACCTTTCAGGAATGCATTCCTGAGGAAAAGGGCAGAGCATCCTTTAGCAAGCTTCCCTTTAGCCTCAGAATCCCAGAAAGATTTGAGATGGAAGAGACCTTAAAGATCATCCAGTTCTACCCCCCTGCAAAGAGCAGGAATGTCTTCCACTATCCCAGGTAGCTCCAAGCCCTGTCCAACCTGGCCTTGGACACTTCCAGGGATGGCAACTTCCAGTAATGGCAATTTCCAGCATCCTCATTCCTCATGGCAGGGGGCTTTGGGGATAAAAAGGAAGGAAAACGTGGCTAGGGACAACATTGCATGGAAAACTGCACAGCCAGAGCAGCAAAACGGGGATTGGAGTTAGTACAAAACCGCTCCAATGTCCAGATCCCGAAGGAAATGTTGATTTGTCCCTCGCTGTCCTGCAGGTGGGATGGGAGTGTGGATTGCTGGATTCCCCTGGACAGGGACAGGGGAAGACCATGAACCCCAAAAGCAGCATCTTCACAGCCCAGCCTTTGAAACCTGTCCACACCAGTGCACGAATTGTGCTGGAAATGCTGGATGGGCAGGATTCCCAAAGGCAGGAAAGGGATGGGAACACCTCCCTGGAGAGCAGGAGACGCTTGGCCACGGCAGAGTGGCTGCAGACAGTCAGGGATGTCCCCTTCCAACAAAAGGGTGACCCAGGACAGGGGGAAAACGCTTCCCTGGCCCATTCCAGCAGCTGCATTCCCTGTGGGAGGCTGTACCAGAGGAATCCTCGGGGCTGCTCTTTGCACAGACGGAACTTTGACTGGGAGGGATTGTTTTCCTGCCCTCTCCAGCTGCCAAGAGAGCGGCACACGGGTGAGCTCAGCACTGCCCCTGAGCCAGAGGCAGCGGGACATCCCTGGGAAGTGGCTGCTCCAGACCCCAGAGGGAACAGCGAGGGCAGGACAGAGTTGAATGGATCCTGGATGGTGTTGTCCCTCCTCTGTCACCATGTCCCAGAGCAGGGGGCAGTGGGGGCTCCTGTAGAACTGATATTGGGAAGGAATTGCTGGCTGGGAGGGTGGGGAGGCCCTGGCACAGGTTGCCCAGAGAAGCTGTGGCTGCCCCTGGATCCCTGGAAGTGTCCAAGGCCAGGTTGGAGCAACCTGGGCTGGTGGAAGGTGTCCCTGCCCCCTGGATGGGCTTTAAGGTCCTTCCCAACCCAAACCAGTCTGGGATTTGCTGATTCCAGCTGTAACAAAGGAAACTTATGGTTTGTTCCAGGATGAAGTGGGAAGAAAGAAACCCCATAAAAAGATGTTCCCTCTGCTTCCCAGTGCTACAATCCCTCCCTCGAGGTGAACACCCTGGGCTGGGAGCATTCCTAGCACCCCTTCCTCCTCCTGCAGAGGAACTCTGCCCTCCAGTGCTGCTTTGGGATGTCGTGTCCATCCCAACAAAGCTCCTCCACGGTGTTGAGCACCTCTGTGCTTCCAGAACTGAATTCCAGCACCCATCCTTCCCACAATCCACCAAAGCAGCTCCATAGAATCATGGAATAGTTGGGGTTGGAAGGGACCTTAAAGATCATCCAGTGCCACCCCGTGCCCCGGGCAGGGCACCTTCCCCTAGCCCAGGTTGCTCCAAGCCCCGTCCAGCCCGGCCTGGGACACTTCCAGGGATCCAGGGGCAGCCACAGCCACAGCCCCAACCTCTCTCCCTCCCTTCTCCTCTCCCTCCACGCTGCTTTAAGCCCTGTAAGGATCACTTCCCTTGGGAGAAGAGGCTGAAAGGACCCAGGAGCCCCGGCAGTGCCCGGCAGTGCCCGCAGGACGGGTCAGAGCCGGGGTGGGGGTGAGGAGCACCCCCTGCTCCGTGTGTGCCCACCCCATCCCCGCACAGTCCCATCCCCTGCCTGGGGCCGCCGTGTTCTCTTCCCCTGACCTTTCTGAGAGCCATCACGTTCCCAGGAAAGGTCATTGTTAGAGCCTGCACCCACCTCACCTCCCCAGACAAACAGCCGGCGGAAGGGACACCCTTCCCAAACCAAACCCAGCACTTTTGTGTTTCACTTGCTTTGCAGTCACGATTTTAATCTGCAGCACAAACCAAGCCCAGGCCTTGGCCTGGAGAAGTCTCTTATCAGCCCCACTCTGTCCTGACCACCTCCCGCTGCCAGGGAGCAGCTCCTGGGGCAGGGGGACAGCAGGCATTAGGGGTTTATTTTAGGGGGGAAAGTTAAAAGCGTAATTCAAGGAGATTTTTAACTCCATCTCCAGAAGAAAGGAAGCTGCAGGGAATTACAGAATCACAGAATGGTTTGGGTGGGAAGGGACCTTAAAGACCACCCAGTTCCAGCCCTGCCATGGGCAGGGACACCTTCCACTAGCCCAGGTTGCTCCAACCTGGCCTTGGACACTTCCAGGGATCCAGGGGCAGCCACAGCTTCTCTGGGCAACCTGGACCAGGACCTCCCCACCCTCCCAGCCAGCAATTCCTTCCCAATCTCCCATCTCTCCCTGCCCATTCCCTGTGTCCTGTGATCCTGGTGGTCCGTCCAGGATGGGACACACTGAGTGGGGCAGATCAGCCCTGAGAGCACAAGACATGAAAGAGGCTCCCCAATTTGTAATTCTCTCTTTGTGCTCCTCTTCGTGCCAGCAAAAGCAGCAGGGCTGTGTCTGCTTCTACAGGATGAACTTCAGCCTTATCTCAAGAGGTTCCACAGGGAAATACAACAGAATTCCCTTTTGTTGCACAATAGGAAACACGTCTTTCAACAGTCTTGGGCATCAAACCTGCCTTTGGGATCTTCCCTGAGTGCTGGTGGCATCCCTCCTGACCTGGAGCAGGGCACTTCCTCCCCATTTCCCTGGGATGGGGCAAGGGCTGCAAAAAACCTCGGAGCATGGGGAGGGCAGTGATCCCAATCCAGCACCTCAGCTGGGAGGGTGCGTGAAGCCTCCAGATCCTGGAGAAGAGAAGGCTCCAGGGAGAGCTGAGAGCCCCTTGCAGGGCCTAAAGGGGCTCCAGGAGAGCTGCAGAGGGACTGGGGACAAGGCAGGGAGGGACAGCACACAGGGAATGGCTTCCCAGTGCCAGAGGGCAGGGAGAGATGGGAGATTGGGAAGGAATTGCTGGCTGGGAGGGTGGGGAGGCCCTGGCCCAGGTTGGGCAGAGAAGTTGTGGCTGCCCCTGGATCCCTGGAAGTGTTTGAGGCCAGGTTGGACAGGGTTTGGAGCAACCTGGGATAGGGGAAGGTGTCCCTGCCCACGGCAAGGGGTGGAATGAGGTGACCCTTCATCTCCCTTCCAGCCCAAACCATTCCACGATTTTGTGATCCCAAGCTGGGTTTGGGAAAGAGGAGGCTGATGGAGAGGGTGGGCACGTGGAACTAGGACCTGCCTTCCTTCCCGTGCTCGTTCCTCCAAGCTCCAGCAGCAGGACACCGAGCTCAGAAATCGGACACAACCCGGACACACCCACCCGACGCCCGGTTTGACGCACTCAGGCACCTCAGATATTCCACATCTCTCCCCTGAAGCCCCTGTGACCCTCACTTATCCTGGCTCCAGGGCTCCAGGGAACGAGCAGAGGTGAGGGAAAGCCCCGTGGCCAAACCCTCGTCAGGGCCTGACAAGATAAAGAGTTAAAGCAGCGAAGCCAGAGCTCCGGGAGCACAAGGGCTCCGCAACAATCCCGATTTTTGGAGGCAGGAAGGTGAGTGCGTGGGGGGATCAAAGTCAGGAACAGGATGCACACAAAGCAAATATTGAACTAACTTTGATAACATGGAAAAATGGCAGGTTTTTGGTGGGGTTGAGCTCAACTGGAACTGTTAGAAGCTTCCTGGGGCGGTTTTACACCGGCCCATACAATGCATTGTGTGATTTCCTAGCCATGAATGGGGCACCCAGATTTTTTCCTTTCCACGCTTTTTTCCCCTCCCCGTCTGTCCTGGAGCAATAAAAGGCATTGAAACCCTCCAGGCCTTGCCCATTGGGTGTTTTCTTTCCTACCAAGACATCAAACTGCCCCGAAGGTTTATTTTAAGCCAATTCAATAGGAGGGATCACAGGAGCACCTTGCTGGACGTGGACAATGGGAGCCAAGCCCAGGGTTATTCAATTAACAAGTGCTCCATTTCCATGCAATTCCTGCTGGGAATTCATTCCTTTAATTAGGCTGCTGAACTATGAAGATTAAAGAGGGGACCATTTGTTGGCAGACACGTAGGCAAAGAAATTCCAGATGAATTCCCAGGGAAGGCAGAGGAGCTCGTGGAAAGCCAAGCAGAGCTTGAAACCTCTCCAGATCCAACCAGATTCACCGACACGAGACAACTGAGAGCAAGAAATGGGACTAAAACCCCTGACTTGAGGGATATGTTCGGATTCATCCAGGAAAATCAAACTCATCTCTCCTAGGAAATGGAACTCGTGTGGTTTCCCGTTATCCCCATTATCTAATCCCTCTCAGAGCATTTTAAACTTCGTATTTCCTCATGGGAAGGGCTGTGTAGCCCTGGCACAGCTGCCCAGGGCAGGGGTGGAGTCCCCATCCCTGGAGGGATTTAAAATCCCTGTGGATGTGGGGGGGACATGGGGACTTGGGGACATGGGTCAGTGGTGGCCTCAGCAGTGGCCTTGGAATGGTTGGATTCCACGATCCCAGAGGGCTTTTCCAACACAAACACTCTCTGATTCTATGATGAGTTGAGGGTTTTGCTCTTCACCGACTCCTTTTTCAGCAGTTTCAGGAGAGCAGGATGCTCCCACCATTCCAGACCTGCCTCCCAGCATCCAGTCTGTGTTTATCTTTGGCCACTGCTCCACAGACTTTGGGTTTGGAATGTTTAACACCTGGGCCCAAGTGACCAGAAAAGCAAAGGTTATCCCAGGGCTCTACAAGTGGGGCTTGGAGCAGCCTGGTCTAGTGGAAGGTGTCCCTGCCCCTGGCAAGGGGTTGGAACGAGATGATCTTCAAGGTCCTCTCCACCCCGAACAGTTCCATGGTTCTGTGATATTCCAAATTTCGTTTGCCTGGAAAAGGAGAAACTCCAGCTCACAGGGAGCATTCTGGACGATAAGGGAGACAAACCAGCCAACCCCAAGAGGTGCTTCCCCACAGGGAGTTTTCCAGCTCCCAGGACACCCTTCCATCCGTGCTCCTTACTGTAGGCAATAGGAAGTTGCTTTGGATCAGAAAAGAACCAAAACCAGCTGCATTTTAAGATACCTTTTTTTGAGGCAGAAAAGATCCTGAGGGTCTCAGCCTGTTCTTGCCCGACCTGCCGGAATAGAGACTTTACCTGTTCCGTTCCCCACGTCAGCACTGGAATGTGGGAATGGGACACAGCACAACAATCAATCACTTAAAACCAGTGCAAAAGGACGGACCTGCACAGCCCCTCGTGGGAGCTGGATCAAAAAGACCTTCCTGGACTTTCATGGTTTGCTCCTGGAAGGGAAGACCACGGAAATGACGGGTTTTTTAAAAGCGCTCACAGCATTTCAAGCACATCACAGGCACGAAAAACTTCCCTCCCTGAGGTTTTGGCTGCTTTAAAAATAAACTGGACACTCTGACAGCCCCAGTCGGGAGGACAGGGGTGGGGATCAGGGCCCCACACGAGGTTCACGGGGTGAGCAGAGGGCGGAAACTGCAGCGGGTCAGATCCAGCCTCGAGGGGAACTGCCAGTTCCACCAGAGGATGGCCAAGGGTTTGAAACCAGGAGCAGATAAAACCACCACACCTTGTGTGTTCTCCTACTCAGGGCTTCTGAATAATCCCTCTGATCCTGCAACACGGGCATTTCCCCCAAACGCTCTTTTCTGGAGGCCACCAAGAGCAGAGTCAACCTTGAGCCCCCACGGAGGAAGCACCGCTGGTGGTTCCACTCTGGGAAAGGTTTCAGTGTCCTTGGGATGGATCCTGTTTATTGATCCAACGCTGAAGCAATGGCTGGTGAATTCTATCCACCACCAGGGAATCACAGAGTGATTAAGGTTGGAAAAGCCCTCTGAGATCATCAGTCCAACCATCCCCCAGCACTGCCAAGGCCACCACTGACCCCTGTCCCCAAGTGCCACATCCAATGGGATTTTAAATTCCTCCAGGGATGGGGATCCACCCCTGCCCTGGGCAGCTGGGCCAGGGCTGGACAACCCTTTCCAGGAAGGAATTTGCCCCAATATCCAACCTGACCTTCCCCTGGCACAGCTGGAGGCCGTTCCCTCCCCTCCTGTCCCTTGTTCCCTGGGAGCAGAGCCCGATCCCCCCCGGCTCCCCCCTCCTGTCAGGGAGTTGCAGAGTCAGAAGGTCCCCCCTGAGCCTCCTTTGCTCCAGGCTGAGCCCCCCCCAGCTCCCTCAGCCGCTCCTGCTGCTCCAGCCCCTTCCCAGCTCCGTTCCCTTCCCTGCACACGCTCCAGCCCCTCAATGTCTCTCTTGTCTGAGGGTCCCAGAACTGCCCCCAGGGCTGGAGGTGCCTCAGCAGGGCCAGCACAGGGAGGGCACTGCCCTGGGGCTGGGACACAAATCCCTGATTTACAAGGGGCAGCTGCTTTCCCAAACCCTGTTGCACAGCAAGGGAACGCTCCTGGATTTCAGGAATGCCCCAGAAGCTGCTGATTCTTGAGTGCACACCTGGAATATGCAAACCAGGCTGGCCTTAACCTGCTGGGTTTACATAAAGCCTTCATCAAAATCAAATGGAGCACAAAACCTTCCTACAGGAAATCCGAAAGTGATGCCAAATGGAGACAGCAAATCATCCTCAGGTTGAATTTAATCAGCAGAACTGATCTGACTCAGCTCAGCCACCGAGGCAGGGAGAGGAGGGTAAGGTGGGATTGGCCTCTCCGTGGCAGCCCCGATTTCAGGTCCACGGGAGCTGATCCTGGAGCTGCATCCTCATTTTTACGAGGCTGCCCCTGCATTTGTGTGTCTGCAGTGATCAACTGATGCTCACGCGCAGCTGTTGGAAGGCAGAGACAGCAGCACAAAGCAGGTTAATAATCCTTCATCCGACAACCACCTTTTTAAATCTTACCCCATTAAAAGCACAAGCAGGAAGGTCTGAACTTCAAACAGCAGCTAAAAAAACCCCACCGACCCTGAAATCTCTGTATTTTCATTTAAATATAAACTACCCACCTTTCTGCCTGTTTCAAAAAACAAACAACTTTTAAACGAAAGCTTAAAAAAATTCCAGTTTAGGAAGCAGCGAGTTTCTCAAAGGAGTCAAGGCCAGGCCGTTGGATGGATACTGTTTATTGGTTCTCTCCATCACATCCGAGTTACAGGTGTAAAAGGTCACACAAACGCCAAGGTATAAACATGTAAAACGATACAAAAATAAATGGAAAGGTCAATTTTATCTCCGACCGACTCGAGTTGTGTAATAAATACGAGAGGCAAAAAGCTTCACTCAACCACACCGTTCAGCTGAACTGAAGTTACAGTAGAGCGTTGGTAAAGAACACGCGGTTTTTTTATTTGTTTTTGCTTTGCTTTGTTTTTAAACTTAAAAGCTGCGAACAGTTAAAGCACTGAGAACTAGTACAAAAGTGACTTTTGGCACGTCGTCGAGCGAGAAGTGTTCGTGGTCAAACGAGAGCCTTCTGAGGTACGTCTGGAACAATCTAAGATTAGATCGGCCACGTGGTTCTACCAACTCACAGTTTACAATTCGCTATACTAGCCACAACGTTTTTATTTTTTTTTTTTTATGTTTTTTTTTTAAATCTTCTTCTTTTCCCTTTTTCAGAAATACCAAAGTATTCCAGAGCTTGAATCTGTGCAAATTCAGACAAGGTTTCGATTAAAAAATAACAGTAATTAAAAAAAAAAAAAACAAAACCAAAAGAAACCAACACAAAAGACAACAACTTAGGAGGGAACTCGACGCGCAACTCAAAAACTGCTTCCCCCCCCTGCAATCGGGTTGTGTTAATGCAAAGTGTAAAAAGTGGGATTAAATACACCAAATTGCACGGATTAATAGCAAATACCCCCGGATTGCAGAGCGGCTCAAGCTGCAGAGCTTCCTCTCCTAAGTTTCTCACATTTTTAATTTTTTTTTTTTTCTTTTTTTTTTTTTTGTCCCCTATAACTTCAGTAACTTCTGATCACACGCATTCCTGGTGAGGAGAAGGAAATAAAAAACACCACCACGAGCCGCTCACGCGGAGATCAGCGAAGCGTGGAAACCCCTTGAGGACTCTCAGCACTTTTTTTCCCCGGGATCAGAAAACGCCTGGACACGAATTTCCTTCCCGACGCGTCCCAAGAGCAAGGAAGCGTTAATGGCACTTTTGCTGTATCCAAACATTGGTGGGTTCAAACGGTTGTTTTATCGTCGTTTTGGTTTTTTTTTTTTTAATTTTCTTTTTAGTTGTACAGTAGCTAAAAATATTCAAAATTAGATCCTTGGGAGTCGCTCCACCCTCACCTCGACTTCCAAGGAGGGAGGAATCAGATTCCCCCTTGCCCGGGGGTCGATACAGTACAAACAGCTCCGACCAGAGTACAAAAAGTTAAGCTTTTTTTTTTCTACAAAAAAAAATAACAAAAACAAAAGCGCTGCTGATTGTTGAGAAATAACTCTTAGAACAATCAGCAGCTGCTCTTAAATATCAGCAGCATCAGGCATTGACACATTTCAGTCCTCAAAGAGTTTTCTTTTCAACAGTTTAACCAGTTGTGCTAATACTTGTCACTAGGTTTAAGTTTGAAGTCCTTTCACCAAAACTGTTTTGGTTTTTTTTTTTCCTTTAGAAAGGAAAAAAAAAATATGGGGGGGATTCACCCCCCAACACCCATTTATTTGGGGAATAAATGGGGTCACTCCAAGGCACTACAACTTTTTTAAAGGATACCAACTGTCACAGTTTCACTATTTCGGTATTTTTTTTTTTCGTTTCATTTTAAATTCTGGTTGAAAGTCACAGTTCAACAAAAGAAAAAGTAAAAATTGAGGTAATTTCTTTCAATACCAAAAAATACATAAATTGAGCTATTCCCAGTCTGGTGAAAGGTCTTTTTGTAAATACACAGCTATGACCATGAGCATGCAGCACAGCAGAGAAGGATACTAGGCCTTTATTCCGAGCTCTCCTGCTCCGGTTTTTAAGGAACAGCTCAATTTGCGCAGTAAAACACCCAATTTTCAGTATTTGCTTCCTTTTTTTGTTTGTTTGGTTTGTTTTTTTGTTCACAGGGGCCTTTGGAATCCCAGCCGGATCAGCCCCAGCAGCCTTGACTGGAGAGAGCTGCACAAATTGGGAGTTCTTAAAAAGAGTTCAGCAGAGCCGCGGCAGCTACAGCATCTTCATCTATTTTTCAAACAATTGCACTTAAATCTACTCTTGACTCAGGAGCCGAGACAAAGCCTCCGCCGTGTCCCAAACCTCTGGAATGTCCTCTGACGTCACACAGTCATCCCACTACTCTAGGAAATATGGCTTTGCAGATGAGACAACCGGGGCTGCAAAGGGAGTGCACGGAGTTTTCTATCGGCGACGCGGCTCGAATCCCAGCTCAACTCCCCAGCGCCCCTTTTTTACTGCGGCCAGGATTCCACAACTCCAGGAATTCTGGAATAAGTAATTCCACGCATTTCAGCTGTGAACACCTGCCAGCCCCCCCCCTACCCCCCCCCCCCCCAAATCCACTGCTTTGCTACCTTTGCTCTACAGGCACTACAGGATATTAAGACTAAAGTTTAGCCATGCATAGATAAACTCACGAGCCTTCTCAGGATGCTCCACCCCTGGGATCCAGGGAATATCCTGGGAAGCCTAAAACACAAACTAATTGCTGGCTTTTACCGGCCTCTAACAGGACACAAGGAGTTTATATAAAGTCTCGTGGTGTGCAAAAAAACTTAAAACAACAAAGTCTTAAACTCGGCTTTTTAAATCTAGGGAGGAAAAACCGGGAATGAAACGTTAGCGACGTCTCCATCCCAGCCTTGCAGCACCTGGAATTCCAGGGTGAAACCACCTAAAAAGGGCTGAAACCACCTGAAAGGCGTTTCAGGTTATTGAAATTTCAGCCATTCTGTATTCCAAAGGTAAAAAAAAAAAATCCATCTCTTAAGCGAGGCATAAACTGGGATTAGCCTTAGGTTGGACGGTTAAATCTCATTTTCCTGCCACGGAACGAGCTTTGTGCAGACACTTTGTGAGCATTTAAATCCTTTGAGGGATTTTTTGTTCCATTTCTCACTGTTTTACACGGATCTGACCAAAAAATAAAAGCTGCAGTTGTATTAAAGGTCTGAACTGTCCCCCAGGGGCAGGAATATGAAAATAAGAAACCCCTCCTGGGCTCTTCCCACCTGAATTCTGCTTATTCCAATAAGCTCCGCTAATTAATACCTGTAATTAATACCTGTCAGTAGCTGCTGAGGTACCTTATAAACCTTCAGTCAGTGATTTACAAGGCCTGACTTAAAATTAAACTGAGCTAAGTTAGGACAAGCTGCCAACATTCCTGTTGTAGCATTTAGGAACTGTAAAACCTGATTTACATCAAATCCTTCTGAAAGCCCCACAAACAAGTTCCTCCCTATTTCGAGCCCATCCTTCGTTATTTTTTTTACCTTTGGAAATCAGTGTTTTCCACGAAAAGGAATCCTTTTCAGCCAAAGGATCTCCCTCTTCCCTCGCCTCGCTTATAGGACCGGAATAAAATTCCTTCCGGGACCTAAGCAACAGCCACGGAATATTTCCTAGAACCCCACGAAGAGCACTGGGAAGAAATTGGGATTTCTCCACTGATTTTACCCCCTGAAATGTATAAAAACCTTTTCCTTCAGGAAAGTCAGAATTTCGGGTGCAGATCAAACTGTGCAGAGGGTGAGACCTCCGAGGCCTGTGCCCTCGGGAAGGCAGGGCCGGAGTGTTCCCTCACTGCTCGCTTTGGGAACGCCCCACAGCCGTGGCACTGGGGACTCTTCCGAGCGAGTGTTCCCCCCTCTCTCGCTTTGGGAACATTCCAACAGCTGTCGGTTTAGGAATTTTTAAAATGTTCCCCCATTTCTCGCTTTGGGAACATCCTGACAGCTGTGGGACCGGGGACTCTTCTGAGTAACTGTTCCCTCGTTTCTCACTTTGGGAACAACCTAAAAGCTCTGGCATTGGGGACTCTTCTGAGTTCTTCCCAATGTTCCCCCATTTCTCGCTTTGGGAACATCCTAAAAACTGTGGGCTTGGGAATTCTGAGATTTTAAAATGTTCCCCCATTTCTCGCTTTGGGAACAACTCCACAGCTGTGGGACTGGGGACTCTTCTGTGTCTTCCCACTGATCCCCCATTTCTCGCTTTGGGAACACACTAACTGTTGTAGGACTAGGTACACTTCCCATTGTTCCCCCATTTCTTGCTCTGGGAACACCCCACAGCTGTGGGATTGGGGACCTCAGAGTTCTACCTAATGTTCCCCCATTTCTCGCTTTGGGAACACCCTAAAAGCTGTGGGATTAGGGATTATTCTGAGTACCTGTTCCTCCATTTCTCACTTTGGGAATACCCTGACAGCTGTGGAATTAGGAATTCTGAGGTTTTAAAATGTTCCCCCACCTCTCACTTTGGGAACAACCCCACAGCTGTGGGATTAGTTATTCTTCTACATTTTTTTGTTATTCCCCCACTTCTCACTTTAGGAACACCCCAACAGCTGTGGGATTGGGACTCTTCAGAGTTCTTCCCACTGTTCCCGCATTTCTCGCTTTGGGAACAACCCCACAGCTGTGGGACTAGAGACCCTTTCAAGGAAGTGTTCCCCTATTTCTTGCTTTGAGAACATCCTAAAAACTGTGGGATTGGGAATTCTGAGAGTTTAAAACGTTCCCCCGTTTCTCGCTTTGGGAACAACCTCAAAGCTGTGGGATCAGGGACTCTTCTGCTTTTTTCCCAGCGTTCCCCCATTTCTCACTTTGGGAACATCCCACAGCTGTGGGATTGGGACTATTCAGAGTTCTTCCCACTGTTCCCCCATTTCTCGCTTTGGGCACAACCTAAAAGCTGTGGCATTAGGGATTCTTCTGAGTAACTCTTCCCTCATTTCTTGCTTTGGGAACACCCTGACAGCTGTGGGATTGGGAATTCTGAGGTTTTAAAATGTTCCCCCATCTCTCGCTTTGGGAACAACTCCACNGTTCCCCCATCTCTCGCTTTGGGAACAACTCCACAGCTGTGGGAGCAGCGACTCTTCTGCATTTTTCCCACTGTTCCCCCATTTCTCGCTTTGGGAACATCCTGAGAGCTGTAGATTTAGGGATTCCAAGTTTTGTGATCATTCCCCCATTTCTTGCTTTGGGAACATCCTGAGAGCTGTAGATTTAGGGATTCCAAGTTTTGTGATCATTCCCCCATTTCTTGCTTTGGGAACATCCTACCAGCTGTGGGACTGGGGACTCTGATGTGTTTTTCCCACTGTTCCCCCCTTTCTCGCTTTGGGAACATCCTGAGAGCTGTAGATTTAGGGATTCCAAGTTTTTTGATCATTCCCCCATTTCTTGCTTTGGGAACATCCTACCAGCTGTGGGACTGGGGACTCTGATGTGTTTTTCCCACTGTTCCCCCATTTCTCGCTTTGGGAACAACCTAAAAGCTGTGGGATCAGGGATTCTTCTGAGTTACTGTTCCCTCGTTTCTCGCTTTGGGAACACACCGACAAGCTGTGGGATTAGGGACTCAGAATTCCGAGTTCTTCCCACTGTTCCCCCATTTCTCGCTTTGGGAACACCCCACAGCTGTGGGATTGGGAATTCTGAGATTTTAAAATGTTCCCCCATCTCTCGCTTTGGGAACGCCCAACAGCTGTGGGACTGGGGGCTCTCCAGAGTTCTTCCCATTGTTCCCCAATTTCTCGCTTTGGGAACACCCTGACAGCTGTGGGATTAGTTATTCTTCTAAATTCTTTAACTATTCCCCCATTTCTCGCTTTGGGAACATCCTGACAGCTGTGGGATTAGAGACTCTTTTGAGTAAGTGTTCCCCAATTTCTCGCTTTGGAAACACCCCAGAGCTGTGGGATTAGGGACTCTTTTGAGTAAGTGTTCCCCCATTTCTGGCTTTGGGAACAACTTAAAATCTGTGGGACTGGGGGCTCTTCAGAGCTCTTCCCAATGTTCCCCCATTTCTCGCTTTGGGAACACCCCACAGCTGTAGGTTTAGGGAATCCAAGCTTTTGAACTGTTCCCCCATTTCTCACTTTGGGAATACCCTGACAGCTGTGGGATTAGGGACTCTTCTATATTTTCCCCAATGTTCCCCCATTTCTCGCTTTGGGAACACCCCACAGCTGTAGGTTTAGGGAATCCCAGCTTTTGAATTGTTCCCCCATTCCTGGCTTTGGGAACACCCCCAATCCCACACCCTGATATCCAGCACTGCTCGTTGATGCTCCTGTGCCACGAGTTCCAAGGGACACCCAGAGCAGTTTGATTTCTCTGCACAAAGCCCAATTCCACGATTACATTCCCAACTACAGCAAATAAATAAAGTTTTGCTTCTTTTCTTCTTCTTTTTCGTCTTCTTCTTGTTCTTCTTTTGAACAAGTCCCCACAACTCCCCGGAGATTCCAGGTGATGCTTTGGACAGTCTGGAATTAAGGTGAAGTGGAAGCAAACCTGACAGCACACACAGCTAAGCAGATCCCGTGTTAAACGCCAACCTTACAGGAATGATCTCTTAGTTTGGAAAGGAGTGCTGGAAAAAAAAACCCGGACAATTCCCTCAATTTCTAGTGACCCAGCAAGGACAAAGAGCATTTGGGGGTGGCTTGGAAACCCCCAGGACCCACGTGCTTTATGTCTTCTGCTCAAAGAGGTCGTGGTACTCCTGCTCCTCCAGCTCCCTGTTGTACTTCTCGATCTCCCTGTTGGCTTCTTCCAGGTAATCATTCATGAATTGGTCCATTACTTGGGAAAAATTAAGGAAAAACATTGGTGCGAATGGCATTTAGGAGAAAACACCCAGGTCTGAAGGATGTGCCAGGTCAGGGATGCTCAGGGAAAGCAGGAATTCAATATAGGACCTCCTGGAGTCATGCTGAGCACAACTGCTGCGGGACCGGGAATAAAGGGGCTGTGCCCAGGGGATACTTCCCAGGCAGGAGCACGGATAGAAGAACTATAGCAGGGTTACATGGGATACTGGGAAAGAATTCCTGGCTGTGAGGGTAGGGAGGCCCTGGCCCAGGTTGGGCAGAGAAGCTGTGGCTGCTCCTGGATCCCTGGAAGTGTCCAAGGCCAGGTTGGAGCAACCTGGGCTGGTGGAAGGTGTCCCTGCCCATGGCAGGGGGTTGGAACAGGATGAGCTTTAAGGTCCTTTCCAACCCAAACCATCCCACGACTCTGTAAATGTATTTACAGGGATTTTGGTGATGCAGAAGTCCAAAAATTTCTGCCTAAAATTCAAATCCCACTGAAAGGATTGACCAGGGCATGGAGCTTTCACTGCCAAACACCAAGGTGGAGGGGGAATAAAGAATCCCAGAATGGTTTGGGTTGGAAGGGACCTTAAAGACCATTCAGTCCCACTCCCTGCCATGGGCAGGGACACCTTCCACCAGCCCAGCTTGCTCCAAGCCCCATCCAACCTCGCCTTGGACACTTCCAGGGATAAACATCCCTAACTTTTCCAGTGAATCCTGAAGTCCAAGTCTGCTGGTTTAATTTTTTATGTTGTCCCATAGGACACAGAAAATAACTGTTTGCTCTTATTGCAAAGAGGCATCACAGAACCCACTTGGATTTTTGTGAACTTTGCTGAATTATGGTGAGAAGTGGGAATATAAAACCAAACTGGAAATTAGTAATAAAACAAAGACAAAAGTGATGGAAAGTGATGAAAATGAGAGAAGCACAGAATCATTAACGTTGGAAAAGACCTCTAAGATCAAGTCCAACCATTAACCCAGCACTGCTGAGGCCACCACTGACCCATGTCCCCAAGTGGTGAACAAGAACAGGAATACACTGGAACACTGGCAAGAAATGCCGGAGTAACAACATTAAAGACAAAAATATGATTGTTCTCAGTGGACTGTGGGCACACACAGAAAATTCCATTCATTTGAAAGCTTTATCAATCACGCCCAGGCACTCAGCGAGGTTACAGCACAACCTGGGTTTGAAAAATATCCCTTTGACAAGCTGTGGCCCGTAAATTATTCCCTGAGTGAGCTCATAGGCAGTTTGGGGATTGTTTTGGTGGTTCTATTCTGCTCCTGAGATCTTATCTCTGAGAAATTCCAACACTGAGCTTTAAATGGCAAGGAACTGGCTCTTTACCACGTGTGCTTTGACACTCTACGACTCAAAACCTTCTCCAACCCCCCCCTTTCTGACAGGATACAGGGATGATAATCCATTTTGTCCCCAAAGAAATTCACAAACTGGGTCCCGTTGTAAAAATAACCAGCTGGGAGTGGATCCAAGTGACGTTTCACCTGCATTAGGGAATAAATACCACGAATCAAACATTTGGAACTCGGAGCTGTGCAAACGCAGGCCTTAAAAACTTGATTAGGTATAAGAAATGTCCAAGATGGCCAAGATCTTACAGCTCCTTCCTGCTTCCCAGGGGAACTGGAAGCTCTAAGATTTTTATCTCCAAATCCCTCCTGGACAGCTCCAGTTGTGTCCCAAGTATCTCCAAAGACAGTAAGTCCTAATAATAATAATAATAACAACAACAACAACAATAATAATAATTATATAGTTATTATAATAATATAGTTATATTATGTAATTTATTTTTATATAATTATATATTAATAATTATGTCATTATTATAATAATATAGTTATCTTATTATTGTTGTTGTTGTTGTGGCTGGTGCTCTGTCATCCAGATGGATATTTAAGGAAATCAGCCCCAAAAAAAAGGGTTTGTAAGGAATTCCTTGCACTCACGTGGATGTTCTTTATTTCCTGAAGGGTCAACATTCCTCTGGTTTTCAGGGCTTTCCTCTGAGGTTTCTGTAGGAAGAATTTAGACCGTTGCACAATTACTGAGTGACAACGTGATAGCACGGTTTAGTTAAAAAAAAAAATCCACAAAACCACCCCCCAAACCAACCCAAAACAGAAGCAAGTCATTTCAAACGTTAATCTCTAAAATCATGCAGTGATGCTGAGGTGCTCACAACTACGTTCTGAAAGCAAAAGATTCACTGATCTTACAGAAAGCACTTAGAAAAGAAAAATTCGACATGCATTTTAAACAACGTGATTTAAATGCAGAAATGCATTTTTTGCATTAAAATTTAATCTGCATTTAAATGCAGATTAAAAGTGCAAGAAATGAAGAACAGGAACAGAAAAACAACTTCGCTTTGAGCCTGAGCAGTTTTATAATTCCTTTCTTTCATGCAGCAAGTGGTCACTCTCAGAACCACCTAAAAGCCTAAATTAGGCAGGACTGGGGAGATTGCAAAGACTATTTATTGTCTTGAGCTGCTTGAAGAGGAAACACTTCACACTCGAGATAAGCATTTAAGTCCCAAGTTTTAAGAGTGTTCTCTTAGGTGGGAGAGGAATTCTCTCCACGTGTTCCCCCTGTGAGATGGGCAGAACATGAGACAACCACAACAAACCCAGTACTTCCCTGAAGGGACACAACCTGCCAGAACTGAGGTGAGAACGTGAGGATCCTTAGAAACCGCTCCAATAGTTTGCAGGAAACACTTTCCCTTCCTGCACAAATTTTTAGAGCTACTATGCAAATCCTAAGACTAAAAAAAGGAATTGTGAGCATTTTAAATTAACAAATGTTCCAAAATTTGCACAGGCACAGGTTGCCCAGAGAAGCTGTGGCTGCCCCTGGATCCCGGAAGTGTCCAAGGCCAGGCTGGACAGGGATTGGAGCAACCTGGGCGAGTGAAAGGTGTGGGGTTGGAATGAGATGGTCTTTAAGGTCCCTTCCAACCCAACCATTCCGCAATTCTGTGAATTTATGATTCTATCAATCACTGTGTGCACACTGTGCCTTCTGGGCTCCTTCCAACACTCACATTCCCCGTTCCCTACCCCAGCTCCTACAGCAGAGCTGCACCAGCCATGCAGAAATCCAGGGAGCCTTCCATAGCTGCACACCCGACTAATTAAGGGTGACGAAGGGAGGAGAACCCTCCACCTCAGTGGATTAAACCAAGGAGGTTTAATTTAGCGAATCAAAACAAATGTTCAGCTTTGCAGCGTTCAGGTACTTGAAGGAGATTTATTTCACACTACACTCGAGCTCTTGGCAATCACAGCTCAGCTGCACCGTCCCGTGTTTATCCTGGACACAATCCATATTGCTCCAGCATTCAGGAGCACATCCATCCATGAATAAGCTGTAGCAAGTCCTAAAACAACACGGCAATTACAGAAACTGGTAGTCCCCTTTCTGAAATGCATTTGCGCCCTGAAATGGCAACGCCTTGGTAGAATTAAAGAGAGAATAAAAATACAAATGTTTCACGGGGACACTCGGATTTCTTTCGCCGTGCAGAAATGCCAAACGCTGAACCAAAAGGAAACCTGCCCACAAACCTGTTTTGCTGTTTCTCTGAGCCAATCTTTGATATCCTCTTCCTTCAGGGAGCAGCCAATGAACACAAGGAAGTATTCCTGTTGACTGCTGCAGTCTCGGGGATCATTTCTGGAATCGGGAGGAGTTGGCCCCTCCTGGACAGGCACCAGGCTCAGGGAATTGGACGAGGTGTTGTGACAGACCTCAATCACTTTATCAGAGTCTAACAAGGAGAAGGCAGAAGGAAGAAATGCCCTGGTAATTGCTGATCTCATTTAACATCAACAGTCAGAGTCTAGCACAGAAATAGGTTTTTAAATGCATACAGTGAGATCCCAAAATAACCCTTTAGCAGTAATTTGCTCTTACCTGAAAACTTCACTTTGCCCATGATGTGATAAATGTTCCCAGAAAAAGGGCTTGGCTTGAGCAACGACTTAATGGCTGTTTGAAACAGAAGAAAAATACATTATCTCACTTATTTTTCCTTCTCCTTTGTGCAGCTTCTGCTCAGACCTAAGCTACTGATCCCTAATCCACAGCCCAGTGCTTCCCAGGGAAAAGCTGCTGTGTCCCTGGAGTTCCACCACGTTAACATTTCTCTGTGTTCCCATTTCTTTGCTCTGGGGTTTGGGAAATATGTATTTGGCACAAGGAAGTGCTTCCAGTGTGTGTGGGAAGCAAAATGGTCCCCCTTAAACTGCTTGGCCGAGGAAAGGCATGATTATATATCTACTCTACTTGCCTAAAACACAGCTCAGCCTAATTTCCAGTAGCTACAAAGAACTATTTGGCATAGAAATCAAAAGCTGATGCTCTCTCATAAACTGTATTTCAACACTACCAAATAAAATTAAACACAAAAAATAAAAGGCAAATAAAAATAAATTTAAAAACAGCCCAATTGTCTCAGTCCTAGAAACCAAAAAACTGAATTAGATTTTTATCTGAACAAAATCACGTGTCAGTTTTCCCGAGCAGACACCGAGGGACAGAATTTACTGTACTTTTCGGAAGGAAAGCTGAATTTTCAATTAAAAGTCGACCTGGGCAGTAAGTAAACGACAGTGTTACGTCAGTGCCTTCCTTCCCCTCTATTCCTTGGGATTTCAAGGCTGGATTTAAGTCAAGTGGGGCAAAGTTCAGCTGCACCTTTGCACTTGGTCACGAATCGCGTCTTCTCCAGGGGGCGGCTGAACCACACACAGATCTGGACCATGGGGGGGAACACGGGCCCGGCCCCGTATTTGCCTTCGTACCTGGGACAGAAACACACACAGGAACAAGGAAAACACCTGAGCTCGTGCCTTTCACCCACCAAACTGCTTCAAAGGAATGTCTGTTCCCTCCCCGCCCAGGGAGAAAAGCACCGAGCTTTCTTCTCCAAGGCATCCATGAAAATGCGGCATCAACAGTATCAGGCTGTTCAAAGTGCTCAGGGCTCCTTTTCATGGAAAAATCAAGGAATGGTTTGGGTTGGAAGGGATCTTAAAGATCATTTCCAACCCCCTTCACCACACACCTTCCACTAGCCCAGGGTGCTCCAACCTGGCCTTGGACACTTCCAGGGATCCAGGGGCAGCCACAACTTCTCTGCCCAACCTGGGCCAGGGCCCCCCACCCTCCCAGCCAGGAATTCCTTCCCAATGCCCCCTCTAACCCTCCTCCTTTACTTTAAAACCCTTCTCCCTTCTACCACCATCTGCCCACGTAAAAAGTTGCTCTTCCTCTTCTTCATGAGCCCTGCTGAAGTACTGGAAGGCTGCAAGAAGATCTCCCTGGATATTTTGATGCTCATCCCGCTGCCTTTTCCTCTTCCTAACACAATACCCACATACACTTCTTTCCCACTGTCATCAAACAGATCAACAGCTGCCCAGAAGTTTTAAATACTTTCTTTGTCTGCTTTCTCTCCCTCTCCCTTTGGCTCCACACAATCCACAGGCAGCTCCAACATCCCAAGCCTCGTGCCAGTTTACTCCAGGAGCCTCCAATTTACAACCAGATTTATGAATAAAAAGACACACACAAATCCAGGCCTGGCAAGGTATGAGAAATAAATCACAGTTTCCAGCACTGAGCCAGGAGTTATGAGGGCTGACAGGTTTATACGTCTGCCAAAAAAGGTGCAGCACAGATAACTGCAACAAGATGTGTAAAGAGCCCTGATCCATGAAAAATCTCCCTGGAGTTCAGTGGAAATCTTGGTGCCACATGGTCTTGTGCCCTCAGCCTGTGCCAAGCCTGTCAGTGAGGTTCTGCCTTTTATGAATAATTGTTCTGTTAATGGCTCCACTGACAGAGCAAGTTCATTCCAGAGAGGCTGAATAGCTGTCAGGGTGAAATTACTCCAGTCATTATTGACCTCACCCATCCCAATCCCTCCCAGCTTATTCCCAGAGGGTTCTTTCCCATTCTTCTGGAAAGCAGCAGCAATCTTGCCATTGATTTAAATGGTGTCCAGAAAGGAGCCTTCTCCCCATAAAAGGGCAGCAATCGTGTACCCACTAAGAAAACTCGTCAGCTCCCTCAAAAATGATTTACATAAGCTGCTGCCTCTTCCAAGTGAGTAGTCTTGGAAAAAAAAGGGAAAAAAAAGTATAAATGAAGTTAGTGAAACATTTCAATCTTCCAGTTAATTAGAAAAATAGTTTTAATACTTCTCAGTCTAGATACTTGCCAGCCAGGGTACATTAAATACCGAACTCTCATCATCTGAGGACTTGAAAAACTGCTTTCTGAGAGAATTAATTCAATATCTTCATTCCTGTAAGGAGATAAAGATGAAGATTTTTAATTTTATAGGTTCAATAAAATAGCCACTACCTACTTACATAAAACATAATGTGCTAGTGACAGTAAAATTAAGAGTATTTTTCCTCTAGTGGGGCAGTTGCAGTAACATAAATCACACTCTGCAAACAAAACCCATTTCCTAATCCTCTGTATTTATATGGCCATAAATGTAAAGGGAAAATCCCTTTTGGATGAGAAGCAATTAAGAAAAAGCTGCATTTCCTTCCTATAAATCACCAGAGTGAAAGGAGAGAACACAAGTTTTTAAGTGCTCGTGTCCCATCTGCCAAAAGTGATAAATTTTGGACAGGCATCTTTGTTACCTTGTTACAATTCCATTCTCCGCCAGGATGAAGGAAACAGCAGGATTTGCTGCTCGGATCAGGCTCTGCAGCTGCACAAGGAGGGGATGTCTCTGCTCTGCAGCGTGACTCGTGAAAACCACATTACTCACTAGTCCTGGGGAAGGAAATCAGAGCATAATTTACATGTAAGCAGCGATACAGAAATGAGTAAGTGATATATCAGCCATTCTTCTCTTGTTTCCCTTCCCTCTCACTGCCTTCAGTTATTAAAGAAGAAAAAAAAGAGCAACGACAAGAAAAAAAACCAAGCAAAGCACCTTTCATCTAACAGAGGCAATTCAGACTCAATCAAAAGACTCAATTAATTAAAATAATAAATTCATACAAGAATCAATGTGAGCAGGACTAGGCTAATAAAAACCACAAACACGTAAAGCCTCTTGGTGAATTCAACAAGTAGTAAAGAGGCCAAACAGCTAAAAATCAGTATTTTGGACTCTGACAGTTGCCACTTTTAAAAACAAGAGAAGGGTTTTTGGGGTCATTTCTTGTCTTTATAGAAAGACCCCAAAATGGTGTTCTGACAACATGTGTGAAGCCACGAGGCATCAGAAAGCTAACAGAGGAAAAAAAATCCGATTAGTTTCAGTGTTACAGGATTCCTGCTTCCCAATTATACACGATTTGAGTTTCAGCCCAGTTCCCTCAGAGAAACTGCAGTGCCGACACTTCGGGACTCCCCAGGACGTCAGGATGGTCCACAACGTGTAAGGAATGGAGAGGAGATGTAAAGGAAAGGGCCTCAAGCTGTGCCAGGGGAGGTTTAGATTAGGTATGAGGAAACATTTCTTCATGGAAAGGGTTGTCAAGCCCTGGAAGTGGCTGCTGAGGGCAGCAGTGGAGACCCCATCCCTGGAAGTGGTAAAAAACTGCGTGGATGTGGCACTGAAGGACGTGGGTTAGTGGTGACCGTGGTGGTGGCCCCTGATGGTTGGACTTGATGATCTTGGAGGGCTTTTCCAACCTAAATGGTTCTCGGATTTTAGGATGGCTGTTATGTCTTTGCTCAAGGTGGGCAGGTCAGTTCAGACACTTTCCCACAAAGCAGAACAGAAACTCTCCAGCAGCCAGGAACAACCGATCCAGGATTGAATTCCCCAGCCCCCAACTCATCAGCATTTAAAGAGGATGTAATGAAGTTCACACCATCATCTGCTGCCTGCAGCTATCCCTGGTCTTCACAGAAGTCCTGCAGAGGCTTCTTCATGCAGAAATTCCTACACCAAGTATTTCTGGGGCACTGACATTGCACTAGATGCTCCCCATCACTGCTACTTCCATCACTGACCCTTCCAAACTCAAATTTTCGTAACAGCCCAAGAAAATCCCCATCATTGTATTTCTCCCTTTTTTAAACTCTCACAGAAGTCTCCACTCCAATTTCAGGAACACCCACGTCCTCTCCAATATCCAGTTGCTTTTGAAGGGGGAGAACAGCAAGCACGATTCAAAATTTAAGTTACGTGCAGGCTTGAAATGATACCAAGTTTGGGGATATTAATCATGTAATTAAGATGAAAAGTATGAATAAACTGAAGTATGAATAAGCTAAAGTATGAATCAGCTCATAATCCCATCCTGGAAGTGTCCAAGGCCGGGTTGGATGGGGCTTGGAGCAAGCTGGGCTAGTGGAAGGTGTCCCTGCCCGTGGCAGGGGGTGGAATGAGATGGTCTTTGGGGTCCCTCCCAACCCAAACCATTTCTATTTAAACTGCCACTGCCACCCCTGTTTCTAAGAGATGCATTTTGGAGACCACCCACTTTTGTTTAATTCTTTATACACTGATCTAAAGGAAAAAAACTCCTTGCAGCCTGGGGAATAGCATGTTCAACAGGAGCAGGAAAGACACAGGAGGGATGGATCAAAAATACATATGCTCTAGGAAAACAGTGGAGCCTCTTTGCCCCCAAATGTACAACGGGCATATTTAACAGTGGTGACGTCTTAATTCGTGCTGCACACGAAATTGTTTTACAAGAGATGCCAGAGTGCCCTTGGATTGGGAAGGTGTCATCTTACAGCCTCTGTGCAGGAAAGGAAAGAATGAAAAAAGGAGAAAAAGGAGATATAAAAGGGAACCACAGCACAGAGATGGTGGCAGGATTTTTTTGGAAAAGGCAAAGCAAGTATGCACAGCAAAACTGCTCCTGTTGGTCACTCTGCTCGAGGCTTTGTCAGTTCTCCCCCATCCTCCTCTGCCTCTGTTGCTCTTGGGGCTTTCCAAATGGGAACGTAACTCATGGGAAATGATGGCACATCAGTAACGTGCACAGGGACCCCTTTGTTACAGAGAAAGGCAACAACAGAAGAGACCCAGAAAGCAGCAGCACAAGGGAAACCCAACTCACCCCCAGATTTTCCAAGATACTTATGTGGACAAGGTAGGTATCCAAAGGCCTGAGTCATTCCTACTTGCCTATGCCCACATTTGGGTTTTCTTACACCCACAAGTTTCTGTTTTCAGATTTGTTCAGTGCCCAACGCTGTCTTGGCCCGCTGGTGACACAGGAACACAAACAACAAAATTGGGGTGCACAACACTCCAAGAATTCCCCCAGAGGGTGGTTGGGCACTGACCAGGCTCCCCAGGGAATGGTCACGGTCCCAAGGCTGCCAGAGCTCCAAGAGCATTTGGATAACCCTCTCAGGGACAGGGTGGGATTGTTGGGGGGTCTGAGCAGGGCCAGGAGTTGGACTGAATGATCTTTGTGGGTCCTTCCAACTCAGAATCACAGAGTCATGGAATATCCTATGGAAAAGTAGGACCAGTATCTCTCGAAGTGAACCCCTCATTAAATCTCGCTATTGCTGCACTAGAATTAAATTCTCAATTATGTGCAATCACAATGAATTCTCTCTGTTGAGAGACATCTTCATTCTCCCAGAGAAGTTCTTGACACTGTGGAAGTGTCCAGGGCCAGGCTGGATGGAGCTTGGAGCAAGCTGGGCTAGTGGAAGGTGTCCCTGCCCATGGCAGGGGTTTGGAACTCTATGATCCTTAAGTTCCCTTCCAACACAAACCATTCCATGGTTCTATAAATTAAACAGAACTAAATTCCCTACGCCACCCACGACACAGCTCTGCATTGGTCTGGAGAGCTGGAGTGTCCCCCCTCTCAGTTCCAAGCACACTCTTCCCCCTCAAACTTCCTGCACCAAAAATTACCCCTATTTACGTGAAACAATTTCTTTACAGGCAGGGCCCTCTGGGCCCTCCGATGTCACATTCTGTGTCTGAAAACCACAGGACAAAACTTTTCAATGGGCACAAGTAATTCCCTGCCAGAAGAACATTCCTCTAACCTCCAGTATTTGAAATTTTTTTTTTTTTTTCCCCCAGCATTTTGACCGAAGGGAAATTAGCTATGCCTGTCCTGGGCATTATCTAGTTCCTCCTTCAACAGGGACAAATCGTCCCTCAATTAGGTCTGTACAAATTACTTTTTTTTTTTTTAAAAAAAAGCTTTATTATTTTCATTTATTATTTTTATTTATTTTTTTTCATTCTGTCATAATACAAAAAGGCATGTTTGCACTTTCAACTTCTCTGTAGTTATTGATAATTCTTGATATTATTCACATTCTCCTTCCCTCTTCAAATTCCCCCGTGGTTATAAGCAGGACAGTTTTCCCCCATTTGCAGCACCAACATTTTCCTCCAAATAAAAATAAAATAATAATCTATCTAATAGCACCTACATACTTTCCAGCTGCAGTACAACAGTGACTTAAACATACATATATAAATATATATATGTATGTGTGTGTATATATACACATATATATTTACACATATATAGCTACATATATGTGTATATATACATTTACATATACATACGCATATACATGGACAGCAAAATCTAAACTTAAAAGCAGAGTTTCTCCTTCAGAAAATACAGCAAAACACGTAAACCCCTGCATATATTTGAGTTACCTGCGGACTTTTTTTTAAATTGCTTTTAATAAATAATGTCCTTTTGATTCTGTATTACTTTTGTTATTGGCTTGATCTACCTCACCAGTCCAGCGGTGATATTTTCATATTTTTATCCTGAAAATATGTGTTCTATGCTGAGAGGGAGAGAGAGCTGGTACCTTGAAAATAAATGGTCTGTACTGTCTTAATGTTGTGCATCAGCTGCACAAAAACAACTACTGTCAAATCTGCTTCTGCTCTTGACACTTAAACTGGTTTCATAGAACCAGAGATTCATGGAATGCTTTGGGTGGGAAGGGACCATAAAAACCATCTCATTCCACCCCCTGCCCTGGGCAGGGACACCTTCCACTAATCCCAGCTTGCTCCAGCCTGGCCTTGGACACGGGCAGGGATTTGAGGGCAGGTCAGGAAGGATGATATCCCACTTCTGCCAACATCTGCCCTGAATTCCAAGCCTGGCAAGGAGGACAGTGCAGCCGAGGATGCGCTTCAGAGTCAGGATATAGAAGTGACCACAGGGGTAAGGCACAGTCCCGCTCTGCTGCCGCAGATGGACCCTGCCGAGACCCTCCACAGCTCACTCACAGCAGGATTCGGGCAACAAGGTCACCAGCTCATTTTTCCCTTTCCAACACAGCAGAAAGGAGAGTTCCATTTCCTCGTGCCTCCCCAAAGGAGGATGGAACTCCAGTCCAATCCATTTTGCTCCTAGTTCAAGATAAGATGTTTTACTCCTGGTCTGAGAAAACCCGTCCTCCAGCTGAGGACAACCAAAACGGATCATGCTCCAGAATCTTTCACCTTCTCCAGGTGCCTGGGCTGTTTGGTAGTTTAGGCAGAGACTGTCTCTTCTCCAAGAGTTTATCCTTTGGCTACATGAATTTATAGCATAAATATATAAAATAAATGTATTCCATTTGGCCACATGGGCTCAGCTGCTTGTTCTGTAGGAGCTCAAAGCCAAGAAAAGTGACACCTACCTTGGGAACACTGGTCCAAGAACTTGGGAAAAAGAAGCCTAAAAAACCAAAAAGTTTGTATATCAAGAATGGATATTGTTATTTAAGTAAAACACGTACGTTTGTTTGGACACTGACAAGCTACAGTCTCACCAACCAAACCATTTTCATGCTTCCTTTCCACGCTCCACACAACTGGAACATCCCCCACAGGTTGTGTCTCTCAGGTACTTCTTCCCCAAGAACTAGTTTGGTAGCTGGTTTTAATTCTCCCATGGATTTAGGAGCCAATTCCCACCACAAAACCCATTACGTATTCCAGAGTCAGAAAGGCTTCAATGTCACCATAATTCCTATTTAAACAATAGGAATTTTAAGCTTGTCCTAAAGAATTTTGCATTCCAAGCATGGTGGGAACTCTTCATGGGAAGACTGTAATAATAATGCCAATTTCTGGTGCTGTGTCAGACAAGTGACAATTATTTTTAGAATTATTTTTATAATTTAAAAGCTTTATCATGCACACAAAGCTCTAGGGAGAGTATTTTACCTGTCCCCCTTCAACTCCCTCTCCCCCCTGCCCTGGTCTGCTATTCAAAGATAGTTTTAGGGGAAACTTTCAAGGGAAAAGCTCCATCCCAGGCTCATGGAAGAGCTGGATCTCTACAGGAATAAACTTTGAGGCAGGAAAGGGGTTTGATTTTTTTAATTGCAAAAGTTTCAAGCCAAACATTGAACCCACTCTCGTCCATTCTCACAGTGAAATCACCAAAGCTGCCCAGCTGCAAGAGCTGCCATTGGCACCACTTGGTAAATTCTGATCAGAACAAAATTCAAAGCAAGATATAAATGACCCACAGCCCAGGCTGAGCCTCTTCCTTCAACTGCTCCTGCACCTGAGGGGACAAACTCTGCTGGTTAAAGCACTGCAGGCTGTGCTGCTCTAAATGCTACTCAGGACCAGGGCTAGTGACACGTTAGTGAGTTAAAAACAAAAAGAAATGGAACTTGTCTTTCCTCTAATTATGGAAAGCACAAGTTTAACCAGCACTCCAGCATCAAGTCACCAAGAGTTTCTGTGGGTTTTATTATTTATTGACAACCTTCGTCACGGAGACAAGAAGAAGCGGCAAGATAAGGTCTATTTATTGACTACTGCAAAGCACAAGCAGCACAATGGTTAGTGGTGAAGAACAGCCAGGAAATCTCAGGAATGCACTTTTATAAACTGCTTGGGCAGTTCAGCTCTAAGCTGTGGTGCACAGAGTTGGATCACAAACAGAAGCGACGCTAACAACTCCGAAAACTCTAACTGCTTCAACTTACTTTGATCAACTCAGCTGCAAGGCATAATTAAAAAATTGGAGTGTTACAATTTCACAGGTAAATCTAAGAAATTATTCCCATGTTTGCTGAAGTTCTGGAGCACGCACATCTACTATGAAACAGCAACCAAGGCACATTGATTTAAAATGTCACTGACTTGGCTTGGCGAGCGTTTCCTCCCCACCCTGGCTCTGCAGTAACCCGGGATAGCAGGTTTTAACACTTGCAGTGCTCTGGCTTCCGTGCTTTGTCGTTCCCTTCCACTGAGTTTGGGGATTGCTCCCCGTAAGTCCCACCTTTAAAGGCTGCAAAGTCTTTCTTTAACGTCCCAAAGCAGCGACAGAACCAAAAACCCAAACTGAGACGAACGTCTCCGTTTTCAGTCCAAATTCCAAAAAGGTCATAAGAAACAAAATGATTTAGAAGGACGGGGGGCTGTCCAAAATTATACAAAGTCCTTATCCAGACTTATGCATTTAAGTAGATCTAGTTTCTTCTTCCAGGAGCTAAATTTTCACTAATATAATGTAGAATTATACACCTTGTGGAAACCAAGTGCCATCCTGACAAAATCAAGGAGCACTTCCAAGTTTTATGAGGTTTAAGGCATTTCACTGGCATTTAACCATCATGTATCCCTAATTATTTCAAAAATGACCTCATAAACTTATATATCTATTTTGAAACCAGTAAAACTATTTTAAAACATACCTGTGCTCCATGTAGCAGCTCAGGGGCTCCACACAGGTGTTCACTGCTCCAATGAGGAAGGAAGATTTCACATCTGGGTCAGGGTGAGTCTGCAGAGCTTGCACAACATCAATAACGTCAGTGTATCTGTAAGGAAACAAAATGAGATTTTTAGAGAAACAGAAGGGCACATGCCACCATTCAGGAGGAAAGCCATCATTTGCAAGAAGGTTGGATCCCTAAAAAAGTCCACTGAATAGTAAGAAAACAGCTCAAAACTTGGTAAAACCAAATTAAGCCAATCCAGACAGACCAAGCTGATTGAGAGTTAAAAATAATTAAAAATAATTATTAACAGTACAGAGAGAAAAGCAGGATAAACTTTGCACTGGGAAGCCCAGCTTTCAGGAAGCACAAAACGCAGAATATAACAAAAATAAGTTATACCTAATGCCAAGCATATTAAACACAATTCAAATAAAAAGAAAGAAATAAAAAAGCAACACCCTCTCACTTATCAGCATCCCAATTTAAATATGCTTCTGTAATTAATGTGTTCATTAGTATTAATATTATCAAGGAGTTTATTTCTTATCACTATTCCAGACACTGCTGGGTCGTATTTTTGTGTGATCACAAAGTTTAAGTGAACCAGAGTTTTAATTCCAGGTGTTTATTTCTCAGCCAGTCACGACGTTCACTCAAAACTGTGCTGTCAGTTATCAAGTTAATGGCTTGTTTAGAGAATTCCAGCTACTCTGGAGCTGCCTGTACCAACATCCAACCATCCAGAAAGGACGGAAACCCTCCAATTAGCTGTTCCTGAAGCCACTGCTGCTACAGAATATCAGTTATTTTGCACATTGCTGGACTTTACACCACGCCTGCTAACTCTGAGCTAAAAAAAATTGTAAATCTGGCTCTAACATGGAAAAAAAAAAATGATGATTTTTAGCACTATCAGAATGCTTTATAACAAAGAAAACGCTGGGCTCCGTGTAGTGAAACAGATGAACACTCTGAATCCTGGGAAGCAAAACCATTCCAGGCAGGTCAGGGTGGTGCATCCCTCGTGTTGGTTAGTTTGTGTCACCTTGCAATGACTCAGAGGGGAAGAACTTGCTGCAGGTGCTCCTGGTTCTCAAATGCTACCCTGGACACGGGAATGTCAAACAGAGGTGGCTCAGAGTCTTTGCTTTTATTCCACCAGAAAACTGGCATTTATTCCAAACATGTTAGTAAGTGTTACTCCAATAGCAGCCGCTTCATCAGGCAAACAGTTCTGACAGCCCTGCTCTGCGCTGGCAGCTCCAGATGTCACAGGCATGGAATCATGGGAAGGTTTGGGTTGGAAGGGACCTTTAAAAGTCATCCAGTTCCACCCCCTGCCATGGGCAGGGACACCTTCCACTAGCCCAGGTTGCTCCAAGCCTTGTTGCTCCAACCTGGCCTTGGACACTTGCAGGGATCCAGGGGCAGCCACAGCTTCTCTGCCCAACCTGGGCCAGGGCCTCACCACTCTCATTGTAAAAAATTCTCCCTCATGTCCAGTCTAAATTGAGCCTCTTTCAGTTTAAAACCATCACCCCTTGTGCTGTCCCTCCAGGCCTTGTCCCCAGTCCCTCTGCAGCTCTCCTGGAGCCCCTTTAGGCCCTGCAAGGGGCTCTCAGCTCTCCCTGGAGCCTTCTCTTCTCCAGGGAACCCCCCCAGCTCTCCCAGCCTGGCTCCAGAGCAGAGGGGCTCCAGCCCTGGCAGCAGCTCCGGGGCCTCCTCTGGACTCTCGGCAGCAGCTCCACGTCCTTGTGCTCTTGTTCCCCAGGGATCATGGGGGGTTCTGGGCTGTGAGTGCCCATGGCTTCCCTATTGCTGAAGGAATCCCACAGAACTCCTTCCAAAGGAGCAACAAGCAATAAAATGAAGAGGTGCAGAAGAGCTGAGTTCAATACACACATAAAACAGAATTCCCAGGGTGCTACAACAGAGCTCAGAGTTTTAAGCAGAAAGTTTAAAAATGCCTGGGAAATAGGAAAGGAACAGAAAAATCCCCTTATTCTTTGCAACATTCCCAGAGTTTCAAACACTTACCCCTGCAGGACCACCAGGAGACGCTTGTTCTTTTTGGAGAACACGGACTGACGGCCCCCGAGGTTCTGCTGAGCCTCCAGGACCCCGGACAGGTACCTCTGGAAGTGGGTGGCACTGAAACATTCAGGACTATCCATGGTTTGCCTATAAACAATCCACCTGAACAACAGGAAACAAGGAAAAGGGTTCACGGTCTGTGACATAACACTTCTGTTCTCTCTTTACTTTGAACCAACAGACCTAAAATAAATCTGACAAGCCCAAGACTCCACGTCTCTCACCATCCCATCATCAGCTCATTCCACTTGACCACGTGGGAAAGGGGGATTTACTTGGCTTTCTGTCCTTTCCAGCACAGGCACATTCTTTACATTAGTGCCAAAAAGGGGTTTTCTTGTTGTTGTTTGGTTGGTTTTTAATAAAACAACGTTGAGCAGCTTTTTTCAAAGCTGTACATCACAGCAGTAACCCTGATCACTGTCAGCGATGCAGCAAACAAAACCGATACAAATCCAATCCAAAAGACACTGGGCGTGAAAATATTTCACTGCAAAAATGGAAAACAGCACTGACATTTGCAGGAAACATGATGAAATGCATCGTTACACAACCTTCAAAAGTCACCTTCCATCTCTGCCCTATAACAGAACCACAAAACTCTTCTGAATCGACTCGATAATATCAAGGCACTGAGTTAAAAAACACGCAGCACACGACTAAGATTAAACACTGAGGTGTTTGGTTGCAAGATTTAAGAGGATAACAACTGCCTCTTTTGGTTTTCCCTATCAACACACACAACGAAAAAACTCCCCCTGCAGATTTATCTTATTGCCACAAAGTAACGTCCTGAATGCACCTCCCGCTCCTGCAGAACAGAAATCAGGTCAGATTAAAAAAACAAGGATTGTCAGGAGAGTCTTTTCCCCAAAAAAAGGAAGCTCTTCACTCATTTCCTTCAAGTTGTGACACCTTCTCTCCTTGCTTAAGGCAGGACTCATTTGGCCCTTCTAAGATTATTCCTGACTGTTGTAACCTCAGTGGTGTTCCAGGTACATGTGAGATTTCCAGCGATTCCTGTGGTTTGTTAACATGGAACAGCAACAAAGAAATCTTCTGGGCTACTTTTTTCTGGCTAAATATCTAAAATTTAAGGGCAAACCTACCTGGAAACACAGGTAAGCGAGATACTTAGCCATAAAACCGAAGTAACAGACTCTACAGGACCTCAAAAATATTTATTGGATTTATTGTTACAACACATCTGTTCGCAAATCAGAAATGAGGTTTAAAAATAACAAACAGACATTGCCAATTTAATCGTGTCAAGTTGGTTTTTCTGGTGATTAATGTAACCAGGACTGTACAAACCTTCCATACTCCTTGGTAAAGGTGACAAGGAAAGCACAGAGATCACTGGAACGACATCCTGGGAGCCCAGTGATGATGGTGATGATCACCTGGAAAACAGGGAACAGGGAGGGAGGGGACAACTCCAACATCAGAAATGAGCTACAACAATTAGACACCCCCCAAGGCTTCTATTTTGATAAAATCTTAAGTCTAAGCACAAAATGAAGTGACAGTAACCACAGAAACACTGGAAAAGACACCAAATAGTTTGTTTTCTATGATGAGAAGGGCACATCCAAACACACTTTTCTTTCCTTTTTTCAACACACACAGTTAAAGCAACTTTAAAATCAGATTTAAAAACACTCCCAAGGGTTTCTGAATTGTCAGTACGGTCTCTGAAGCAGATCCCAGGAAATGAGTGCCACCACGCTGCAATATTCCAAGAGAATTATATTCCTGCTGCTTTGACTTCGTTGCTTTCAGCAGGTTTCAAAAATGCTGGGAAGTTACAAGGAAATATTTTCTCTTAACGTGCTATTTAAAGCAGGCCTTAAGTTGGCCGATTGTTACTGCCCCTATAGAGAAAGGAGTGTTCTACAGATAATATCAGCAAATGTTAAATATCATGTGCTCCCTCTATGCTATTTAAAGGACTTTTATGTTCCAGAGAACAATTCAGTTAAATTATTCAGCAATTCATAAAAACAAGCTGCTGCTTTAGGGCCAAGTCTCTCTGGACAGGAGAGAAAACCTGGAAGATTTACACCTCATTTTCTGCCTCCATTTCACGGGCCTGAGAGGCCATTTGCACTTCCAAAAGGTTGTTTAAGTGGGGAAAAAAACTAAATATGTAACCAGGAAAACGATCCTTATTCTAAGAAAGCAGTTCCGTTTGTCACTGCTGGACATCCAGCAGTGCTTTTATTACACCACAACAGAACTAACGGCAATATTTGTTAAATATTCCACACTAGGAATTACTGTTGAGTTCTTACTGAATTATTATTATGATCGTCCTCACCTTCTCACTCTCTGCTTTGCTCTCAGGGATGGCTTCTGACTGTTGCAACAAAACAGGGAGATGTGCCCTCATCACTGGCTTGTTGCTGACGCTGCTGATGGTGAAATGTCTCACAAACCTTGCAAAAATTAAAGGTTTATGTTCTTACAACCGCGAGCAAAAGATTTCACTCGTAAAAACAGCCGGGAAATCGTTAAAATAAAGATTATTCAAAGGTCAAACTAGAGAGGAAATAACTCACCTCACCACAGAATTATTTAATAAGCGATTTTTAGATGACTACACGTACCAAAATAATTTGGGATCATTTCTGGCGAAACTCATCCCTTGAACATCAAAAAATGATTTCTCACCTCTCCAATTCGGGAAGGGCAGCGGATAATTTCAGCTCCCTGCATCTTTCCCCAGAAGGAAAAGACAAGGCATTAAAGAGCTTCTGAACACTGGAATGCCTGAAAGAAGCAAATTAGTTACTTGGTTAAAGGAGAAACCCAAAAATTTACATTCTTTAAACCACGTGGTTACATATTAAGTGGTACAAAAAAAAATAAAGGGAGCGTTGCACTAAGAAGGCAACGATTATTTTTTTAATTTTTATCAAAATCAATGAGTAACAGCATTTTCCTGACCGTAGCACACAGTTCATGTGGAATTGCACTGCACTGGCATGAACTTACATTCTCTTTTGTTCCACAGACAGGAATTCTTCCTGGACAACCCTTAAAGATAATCCTGAGCTTGTCTGGTTTTGCCACAAGGAGAAAACCTGGAACAAAGCAGAGCTGTGCATGAGCATCGTTATTTGCCCTAATTTAATTTCCAGTTGGTCAGGGATTGCTTTTGGTCACATTTTCACTGGCCATGAAACATTGCACAACACTGGGGTTGCTGCAAGAATTGCCCAGAGAAGCTGTGGCTCCTGGATCCCTGGAAGTGTCCAAGGCCAGGCCGCAGTAACCTGGGCTCGTGGAAGGTGTTCCTGCCTATGGCAGGGGGTGGGATGGGAGGATCTTTAAGGTCCTTCGCAACCCAAACCATCCCATGAATTCAAATGATGGTAAAAGTCTCCACTGATCAGATTTTGTGACCTTCTCTTTGGCTGGGCTGGAACTGCTTCGAGAAGTAATTTACTGAAATGCTTTAGTTTCCCCTGATAAAAATGTAGGTGTTTATAACCCAAGTGCTGAACAGCAGGAACTGACTTAAGTCTCTTTTCAGTACTATTATAATCTTCATGAGGTAAGACTGCAGCCAGCACTTCTAGAAATTTAAGAAAAACTCTGTTCCTGCCCAGAAGCAAAGGGAATCCTTCATTCCGCCAGGGAATGATGTTTTGGCTCCCATCCCATTGCTCCAGGCAAGGCACATTAATGTGACTGGCACTGGGAACCCAGAAACCAGATTCAGATGAATCACACAGTCAGTGTTTGGTATTTCCCTTCTTTTCCTAAGGAAAGGCAACAGACATTGTCATTTCTCATAATAACTTTCTGCGAGACAAAACAACTCGGAGGGGAGACAACTGCTTTCCATTAACAAATCAGCATCCCAAACACCGGGGTAGGAGATAAAAAAACCATCAAAATAAAAGGTGTCTCTGGTATTAACAAAGGCAATATCGCCTGTGCAGAAAGATCCAGGTCACCAAAAAAACAGCCACTTCAAAAGACGTAGGAGAGGCTGAAGGAAATGCCCAGAAAGGATGGAAAGAAGGGAAAATGGTATTCTGCAGGAGGAAAAGGGCTGGGGATTAAGTGAAAACTTAGGTCAGGCAAAGAACTTGAGGCAAATAAATCAGGCCTCTTTGTGTGACTTAATGGAAGTTTAAAAGAGAGCTGCTGTGGCTTTAGAGAAGGTGGAGAAATCAAGGGAAATAAATCAACACATCCCAAAGCCTGGACAAATCTTCCTCCCTCACCCATTAGAGGGAGGACGTGAAAGGTTTTGTCCCTTTTGCACAGGATTTGCAAAACCAGATTTCAGCTCTGTGTGCACGAAACCCTGCCACCATCTCAGTTTTTAATAAACCCAGGTCTGCAGGAACGGGGAAATTGCCATTCCCTATTTCCAGGAGGCTTGGAAGAATCCAAGCACAGTAAGTGAGGGATCCTAACTCAGAAGAATAAAACCAGCACCTCCATCTCAGTGAATCTTTGTGAGACTTCAAGGGCACGTGGATTTATAGAAAGAATTTTGGTGCAAATCAATAAGTACCTGAAGGTAAATACTTGACAAACATTCTGTGAGGAAATGGAAGGAAAAAATAAGTATAAAAGCAAGAAATGTTTCTAAAATCAGCTGGAATATCAATGGGCGAGAGAGGAAGGACCTGAAGGTCTGTGAATCTATGAATCCAAGGCAGCAGTGACAAGTAAAGGCAAACCAAGGAGACCTCAGAACATTTTCAGAGCAGAGAATTATTAATGCCTCTGTGTATGAAACAAACCCCCTCATCTCAGACACCACACACAGTCTGGGTGTCTACAGCCAAAAAAAAAAGATCAAAAGAAAAGCACTGCAACATTCAGAGGAAAAGAGAACTTTTTACACAGATTAAAAAGGATCTGGTTTTATTTTATTAGGCCAAATAAGGCAGAAAGGATAGGTCTGAAATTTCTGCATATCTCAAGGGTGTCTGCTGGGAGAGGAGAGAAAAATAAGATATAGAAGTAGAACTCATAAAATAGGCTGAAAATCCCAAACCAACCAACCAGACTCCCAACCATTCACAGAGGGGAACAGTGGGAGGAATTTGAACACTTGAGATAAAAGGAGGGGACATTTTATGGTGCCATTAATAGTTCCAGTGGGGACTACTCACTGAGCTAGGTGGTCTTTCCCAGTCCAGTGTGATGATCACATCCTAAAAAGCCCTTGTGAAGTCCTAAAATCTCCAGGCTCATTTCCTCAAAAGCACCATTGTTATAAAGCTGTGCTTATTAAAAGCCTCTGCAGCACGATGAATGAAGCCAACCCGTTTAGGGAATAACACAATGCCATACGGGAGACCTAAAGCCTTCCACGGAGCTTCCCTAAGAACCGGGATCCCAATGGGTCTGACCACAAAAAAACCCCACACAACGGAACCTCTGCCACTCCACGGAATCGCGGCAGCCAATTACACACACGCTGAAACGCAGCTCCGAGGAGAGGAGCTCTGCGAGCGCTCGCTGCCTTCCGCAGGCCAAAGGGGGGAACACGGGGAGCACGAACACCACCAACCCCAGAAATTCATACAGAAACTCCAGCTTCTCACACGTGCAAGTTCCTGAGACCAGGAGCAACAACGCTCCTGGGAAGGTCCAGTCCTTGATAAGCCCGAGTTTGCGAGGCAGATGCCGCGGGTCACACCGAGAATCAAGAATGACTCTGGAGATCTCAAAGCAGGAGATTTTATATTGATTCTACGACGAAAAGGTTTTGTTTGTGAAGACTGGTGAAAGAAAAGCCTTGAATTTTAACTCTCCCTGTGTTTACTCAGCAGGGAACAAGCTTTAGTGGCTCAATTTATGTGAGAGATAAACCCCTTCTCTCCAAACTTAGTTAATACAGACACCAAACTCACACAGTAATTACACGGTTTCCCCCACCCCCCAACCCAACCCAATCTTTTTTTTTCCTTCACCTGTGAGTAAAAAGCTTTATAAATCTTTCTTTTGGGGAAAAGTGCAATCATCAAAAAGTTGTTCTGGGTATGGAATTCAACGGGGAGGTGAGGAAGCAGGGAACTTTTGAAGTCTACGAAGAGAGCAGCAACAACACTGTTCGAATCCTAGAAAAGGGGGAAAACAGGACAAGTTATCCATAACAGTTCTTGAAAGTGAAAAAAAGGCTTCATGCATTAAACAGAAGAGATGAGGAAAAAAAAAATGTTACAGCCACACCCAGGCATAAAGAGTTGGGCATTCCCGAGTTTCCACGGCCCAGGGATGGAGCACAAGGGTCAACTGAAGCCACTTACAGCTCCCCTCAATTCCTACTCTGCAGCTACTGGAGATACCAGAAGCTTAAAATAAAGGATTTGAGATGCTTCTAAACACCTAAGTTTTGTCTTGTCTTGAAAAGAAAAGCTTGCATTTTAATATCTACTCTTCCCAAACCCCTCAAAAAATAGGCCTTTCCCCTGTTAACGCTGCACAACAAACTCTTCTTCACCCACACCCGCACGCCTCTGCCACAGACACCACATGGAGAACGAATGAAATGCCACCTAAAATGACTTAAATGCTTCAAAACAACTAAAAAGATTGGAAGTCTGGCGCTATTGCAAACTTTTTGGTGCCATGCCCTTGAGTTTCTGACCCGACAGGAGCCGTTCTGGAACAAGACCCAACTCTCAGGCCTGTAATTCAAAATTCAGCTGACTCACATGTTGGAGGTGCCCCTTTTCTCTCAGATCCTTTACTGAGCACAAGTGCCACCAAATTTCTTGCTTTTTTATCTGAATTGTCTTCGCCAACAGGACCCTGAAGCCCACAAGCTGTGTCTCCCTCAGCAGCACCGAACTCGGGTTGTTGGATTTTTGTTCCATAAAACACTGACCCTGGGGGTTTTTTGCGGTTGTTTTTTAGTTCTTTTTGTTTCTCCCGGATTAGATGCCCCATCCCTGGAAGTGTCCAAGGCCAGGTTGGAAGGGGCTTGGAGCAACCTGGGCTAGTGAAAGGTGTCCCTGACCATGGCAAGGGGTTGGAACTGGATGAGCTTTAAGGTCCCTCTCAACCCAAAGCAATTCCACGATTCTGTGATTCTGGATTTCAAGACAGGCTCAGGCTTTGATTTGTGACTCTTTTCACACCGAAGGATTAGAAAACCAGGACAATCTGGCAGCATGAAACATCCCTGGGAAACAGGGATTCCATGCCTTAGGGTTCAAACCAGAGAGTGAATCGCATCCACCTCCCTTTCAACAGGAGAACTGGGCAAGGAACTCAATGTTCTAGTTCTTGAGAAGAAAAAGCTCAAGTTGGGGAACTGTTACATAAGGACTGGTATCAATTCAGAGACATTTGCAAACAGAATCTTTATCCTTTGCTGACTGAGGGATTAATTATAAAAATAATCCTCTCAAAGTCATTGAGGTGACTGAGGAACATACAAAAAAATATTCTCCTAAGAGAGAACAATTTCTCTTCATCTCTCTTAAAAGAGAAAATGGCTTTTGGGACTAAGAACCCACAGATCCTGGATTCTGCAGGATGGTCCAGAGATTTCCTGGGAAGTGGCTGGAAGGCCAACTCATACATCTATGAAGCGTCCAACAAATGTGCTCCTCCTCCTGGAAAACACTTGGGGTTCCACAAATTGAAAAAAGCTGAAAAGCAGCAGCAATAATCCCCAGGGCCATGACGTTAAAAGGATCCAGTTCCAAGTTTTACAAGACGTTAATGCTGTGAAATCTAAATAGTACTTGGTAACATGAATGGCCAAAACCTACTCTGTATCCATGTCCATGAGGGTTCCTCAAGGATTTCAGGAGCTCAGGAGCAGCTCTTTGTGCCCAGTTCCTCCGTGTTTGAAGCAAAAGTGCAGATACTTTCAAGTTAAAAAGCAGGAGGTGGTGACAGAGCTGCTAAAAACCCGCACTTTGCATCACTTCGAGCCTTTGTACCTCTTAGTTTAATCCCAGCACTAAATTATCCTTTCTTTTTCCATGAATACAGTTGCAGTAACTCTTGGAAAAAGGAAGTAACAATTACCTTGCTTCTCCTGTCACTTCTGAACAGTTCAAACCCTCCACCCTTGCATTATGCCAAGTCAGTAGAACAATAATATTCCCTCTGTCGAGGCTCGGCCCCACACAGAAATCTGGCACCAGTTCAGCAGCCATGGCCAGGTCCCAGAAATAGCAGGTTTTCTGAAAGTGAGTGTCTTGACTCAAACAATAGAAGGAAGGTCAGTGTTAAAATAGTTTCTTAAACTACAAGGGGCAGCCCGTGATGTCCAAGAAAAGGCAGCTAAGGTAAGATTCCCTCTGCTGGAGCGTTTCCATCCCAGCTGAATCAGACACTGTGGTTGTGTTTCACTGCTTTCCTGGGTTAGAGGATGAAATCACACATGGAGGTACCTGAACAAAAGAGAAACTAAAGGAAAAGGTGTTTTTTCCCACTTTAGGAAACAGCAACCAGCCCGAATAGTCTCTTCTGCACTCTGAAGAAGTGATAGTTAAACCCACAGCGTCTGCCTTGAGCAGGAAAAATCAGCTGAGCTCTCAGTGAAGCTCTCAGTTCCCACCGAGCCAGAACAAGTGGTATTCAAATATAATGTGAATAAAAGGCAGCATTTCACCCTCCCAAACACCACCTGACACCAGAGCACCTTGACCTTTCCGCTGTCCATCCCTTCATGTTGGTGGATGTTTTATGAATGTCATGCTCTGCAATTTTTCCTCTAATCAAAACCGATTTTCACACTATTAACAGCACACTGCTCCCCCAGATTAATACCAAATTCCCTCCTCTTCACTCACTAATCACTAATTTAAATTAATCAGCACCAAAAGCATGGAGATTTGCATCAGTTATTACAGTTGTACAGACACACCTGTAAAACCCAAATCAGAAATTAAGCTGAAATAGAGATTTTGCACCAGGGCTCTACAGAATTATTGTTAAAAGGTGATTTAAAGTTTTTGGCAGCAAAACCAGACCAAACACTCACCCCATCATAGAGGGAGATGGAACTCATGTGGTTCTTGGAAATGGAAATGCTGCCGTGGTGGGGATCAGAAAAGAGGATGCCATCAGAAAAGAAGTACAGTTTACCTAGAGGTTGAGAGGAAAAAGACTTATGTTAGTTATATATCAACATTTCAGCACCTTGGGATGAATGTCTTTCCTTTCTGAGGAATAAAAATCCATGTTCCTGCGGGATTTTGGGGTTTGTATGTCACTACGATTGCATTTAGCTTCATTTTACCCCCTGCAGCCTCTTTATCATAAATATTCTGAGGTGGTTTTTTTTCCTTAAAAGCTAAAAAAATTCCATCCCGTCAAACTTCCAGAAATATAAGACTGACAACATAAGAATTTAAGAACAGCTGACATCCCAAATAACTCAAAGTTTAAACTCTGCACGAATAGTTTAAGTGGCAAAATCAAACACCGTTTAAATTTGGCTTAAAGGGAAGAAAAAAAAAAGAACTTATAAATTAAGTTTTAAACTAAACATTAACTTGGATTTAAATGAAACTGAAAAGTTAACTTTAAAATTCAAACAACTTTTAAATATTCCGCTTCAACATTTATAACATTTAAATTTTGGCTCTTAACAAACCTGCACGAAGGAGAGCAGCTGGAAATGAGAAGCAGAAAGTCTGGGTGGGATAAAGGATGAAAGAAAATTCCATCAAAGTATTAGAAACTGGTATCAGCCAACAGCTGATTTCTGACAGGCTTCAGAAAGCCAGGAACAAATGTCTGAGCAGGGGCTGCCAGCTGGACCTCTGCATTTAAAAGCAGCATCACATCCCACACAGGGAAGTTCGTGAGTCAGCAAAAGGGAAAAGTTAAAAATTTTCTTTAAAGAAAAAAGGAAAAAAAAACCCCAGGTTTTATTCAGTTACATTTCAAAAAAATCAGTGTAACTAAAATATACGGCTGAAAGTGCCTGCACAGCTCCCAGAACAAGGTCGGGAGGAAATAATAAAGAATCCAAGATGTTTTCCTCTTGGAATGGCAGCTTGGAATGAGATCTTCAAAACTGTTCAGTATTAAGGTTTTGTTTTAATGAAAATGGCCTTAAGCTGAAGGAGGGAAGGCTCAGATGGGATATTGAGAAGGAATTGCTGGCTGGGAGGGTGGGAAGGCCCTGGCCCAGGTTGGGCAGAGAAGCTGTGGCTGCCCCTGGATGCCTGGAAGTGTCCAAGGCCAGGTTGGAGCAATCTGGGCTAGTGGAAGGTGTCCCAGGGCAGAGGGTGGGACTGGATGGGCTTTAAGGTCCCTTCCCACCCAAACCATTCCATGATTTTATGCACCTTTTGCACCCAATAGTGCCAGACCACAGAGCTGCAACCTCAGCAGAGCCCAAATTTGAGCACAACAGAAAGGGAACGAGCTCAACCTCATTTTCACTTGAGAGCCAAGAAAATCCCTCACCCACTGACATAATCCCTCGCTCACACAATGGTCCTTACACCACCTATTGCAACTCTCCAACCCAAAAGTTACCAAGACGTTTAACTATATAAATCTCCCCCCCACACCACCAAAAAAAAAGTGAATAAGTGAATTGCTCCACTGGGGCACAAACAGCAAGTTTTAACAGAGCCAAAAAAAAAAAAATCCATTTTTTTCCCAGTTATTTGCTGAGTGAACATGTGCCCACAGCAAAACAGCTAAATACCATATTCTGCACTAAGATCTTTGCTTTAACATCTGGTCAGTTAGAGCAAAAGCAGATTCCTTTATGTGACAGTTGCCTTTTAATTGCCTTCTACCTCATTATTTATCCTGGACATGGCATAACTACAAAGCTGAAGATTCTCCTCTGAAGATCATCAGCTCACACTGAGAACTTCACGTCAGATATTCATTATCTCTGCTGTACATCAGCACTGACACAACTGCACATTCTCTGTACGTGAGAATATCAAATATTAGGCCTTAAAAATATCTATTGGTTCAAGGCACAAGTGAGGGAGTGAGGGAAGTGAGGGAAAACACTCCCAACAATCTAAATTGTCTTTAGTTGTATTCCTGGGATATTCACATTGCCTTAAATTCTTGAAGGCAAAGGTGCCAAAAGAGGAGGAATAATCCAAGGTTTCCTGTGAGTAATTTTGTGTCAGAAAGCAGTAACTGGATTGAATCTGAAAAGAACCCAGATCCAGCATCTTCCTGTAGCACAGTGAGAACCTGTGCTGAGAAACACTAAATTCCTGGGTGAAAATAAAAACAGGAAAAGTAGGAACAGCACGTCAGCTCTGGGAAGAGTTTTTGGTAGGAGCAAATACAAGGCTGTAAATGAGTTTATAACATTCCCTCCTACACCACAGGCAGTGTAAAGGTCCATATTTGCCTTCATTTCTGGAACTGAAAGGACTGTAATGCCCAATCTTTCCAACCTCGTGTTCACATGGATACAGAAAAGGCAGGAAATATCTGGCACATCATCTCTTAAGGACAGAAACAGCCACTCTGGGCATGTTTTGAACATTAACTATGGGGAAAAAAGGCATTTCCATCAGGTAAGAGCTTCCAAAGCAAGCCCAGAGGAATCCTCCTTCCAGGATCAGGAGTTTCAAGAGGAGGTTGGGGATAAACAGAACAAGGCATGGAATTCAAAAGGAGAGACACGTAAAGGCAAATGGAAAAAAAGCTTAAGATGATGGTGTAGTTCGGCTCACCAGAAGTGTGAATCCCAGAAACTGTCTCTCTTTTGTTCAAAAAATTTTTTAAAACCACCTTAAAAAAAAAAAACCAAGCCAAAAAACCCCCCAAACCCAAGCACATCTCACCTTCTGCAGGCATGGCCTGTGGATTGCTGGAACAAAGATACACTCCATCCCCTCCAGTGAGTAAAGTGCCCAGGAAAGATTTATCTTCCTAAACAGGAACAAACAAACAGTAACATCACAGGCTGCATCAAGGACTAGGACATTTTCTCACGCTTTTGCTGCAAGAGAGATGATTTTATTTTTAAGCAGCATCCCTCAGAACTTTAAAAAATTGAAGAGTTTTGTCCTGGATACAGCAGGGCGGGATCGTTTCGAAAAGCCTTCCCCCCATTTTGGCTTTGCCAGAGGCTGTGAAGCTCCGAGTCATCGTCACAACCACAGGGCAGAGCTTTTTGTTTTCAGTCTGTCAGCCCCCTGAGCTAAAAGGACAGCACAGGAAAACAAATCTACTCATAATGAACATTCCTGGGAGCCGCGAATTCGACCGCAAATGTGAAACTCATGTGGTTTAAGACGTTCCCAGACTCCAAACTCCTTTTTCTTCCCGGAGTGTTTTCCTCGAGACATTTAGCAGGCTAATTAAGTTAAAAGCAAGTTGTATGCAGAGTGGCACCGAGTTGTGGGGGGTTCTGGAAACACGTGAGCTCCAGGAGTAAATGTTGAGTGAGACTTCCATGAATTCGTAGCTTTATTAGAGCTCTTTTTGCTCTTGGGGTTTGTCACTCTTTGAAAGGAAGAAAGCCCTCAAACTTTTACACACAATGTACTTTTTATAGGTCAAAGTTTGAAAGAACAGGCAAGTCTTGGAGGAGAGAAATAGCATCAAAAAAGTGCGGCAGGAGCTCAGTTTTTTTGAATCGAGGTTTATGACAGTGTAACTTCTTTGGTTTAACAAAAAACGTTTAATTTTACCTTCAATGTGTGCTGTGCCTTTTCAGAGAGTTTCACATCACTGTCCTCAACCTGGAGCCAGAAAGAGTTTTCATTTGTATTGTGATTTATATCACAGATAAAGCAAGGCTAATGTCTAATAAAACAAGTTAAACAAAGCCAGTCTAGTGCTAAACAAAAAGCATTAAAGAAGTTTTGAGGCAAACGAGAGCCTCAGGTACCAGAGGCAGACAAGCCCAGAGTGCTGCAAAGGCAGTTCTGTGCTCTCAGTGCTGTGTTATTATGGGACCAAAATAGTCCCTTGCATTAAATTAAGTGCATAACATTCTCCCCATTAAATGCTTTTATAGACTAAAATACTATTGTATACACAGAAAACAGTGTATCCCATCCAGTCTTATGTTGTCCTATTGGTAAATTATGGGTTGCCAAAGGCAGAATGTTGCCCAGCTTTGCTAAATTCATTGGAATTCTACCTCCAACACAGGGTAGTACATTAGAGGGCTGGAATCAGACCTTGCTTCCTGTTGGGGTGATCTAAAGTGCCTCACAATAAACAGAATTTTCCACAAGTTACCCTGTGTACTTGTAACAGCTACAAACAATTTCAAACTTGTGTCAAGAATAGATCCATAACCTGGTTCCACCCGTTAGTGTTTCACTCCGTGTCCAAATTCAAAAATCAGAACAGATTGATATATTAACATCCCCCCTCAATGTCCAAGTTCTGTATTTTCCTGCCCTAACAACTGTTCCCTGGTGTGTAAACCCAGGTGAGGGTGTGTGGACTCACCAGCCAGGACGTGAATCTCGGGATTCCCGCGGTCAGGATAACGTGGCTGCTTTCTGGATTAATGCTGCCATCTGCAGGGAAACCGTGGGAAGCAAAGCAGGACAAGCATGGAGAAGACCTCCAAAGTCATCAAATCCAACCTCAGACCTAACACCACCACGCTCACCAAACCATAATTCCATCCCTGTACTTCAGACCGTCAATAAGTTGCTTTTAAGAGTTGAAATTTCTTTAGGAAATATGAAAATGTTCTCCTTACTTTAAGGATTTATGAGTGTTTAAGTGAAGTCACAACAGCCTAACTCCCAGTTTTCTCGTGCTCTGACACACACAGAGCTCCTGGACAATTCCAGAGAAACCCTGATTTATTCTGGTGTTTATATGGCTTCTTCCTTTGCTCTCCTTCCCACCAAAAGTGCTCCAAACCCATCACAGCAACAAAACCAACATCCACGGGAGTCCCTTGTGCTCTTCCAGCACTGCCAAGCCAAGAGAATGACAATTTGAAATTCCAAATATTCACCTTTTTCTTTGACTTGTATCTGTGATGTCAGAAAGGACTCCGAAAACACAACAGATCCCAAACATCCTCTTCCCGTGAGCAAGTCCGGAATGTCAAACACCATCATGGACGCCTGCAGCAACCCCAGAGTTGGAGGCAAGGGAAGGGAAGAGAAGGCAGACCTTGAAATATTGCAAGTGAAACACCCTAGACAACCACTTCTATACAGTTGTGGAAACTCTGAGACCATAAACCTTAATTAATGTTAATGTTTTATTCCAATTTCCACGGTCTGACTTAATAGGAAAAATGCTGCAGCACCTGAGATCTCTCTTATGTCTCCTCTTACACTTATGTTCACGGAGATAAAGGTCTCAGCACGCCCCAGAAAAGCTGCCACTTGAGCTGCATTGTCTAACAAAACCATAAAAATAAAATAAACCCAATCATCATAAATCACGAAGAGCTTACTCACCGTTTTGATCAAACTCAGGCTGTCCTCGTTATCTAACGGGGTAATTCTAGAACGACAATGGTAATTAAATATTTAGATCATTTTCAGGGACTCCAAAGCAGCCAAAAAAAGAAAAAAAAAAGGCTATTTTATTTTAAAATAAGCTCTTATTTGTGGAGGCCATTTCAATTAAACAGCGTGGGGGTTAGGAAGCACAAGCTCGTGATATCAACTACGTTAAAAGCAAATTTTAAAAGGAAACTCTCAATGAGCTCCTGCTGCTTCTACTCATTACCAGTTAATAAAGTTGCTCTGCCCGATTGCTTTTTATTTTTTTTTTAATGTTTTTAGGATTCCACAGAATTACAGCTTGCAAATCGTTCAACTATCTCATCCACAAACCCATTTTGCACATCTTGTGTCAAATAACCAAACGTTTTCTCAGAAATTCTGAGAGAAAAGAAATAAATCTAGCCTGGTATTAAAAGCACTAATTAATAACAAGAAGGGTAAGGCAGTGATACCAACCTTCCATGATTGTTCACAGCCTGAATTTGAAAAGCAATTTTGGAGCTGCAGGAAGAGAAATTGCACTGGTGAAACATGAGATTTGTAACTCTCCTACGTGTGGCAAATTAACAGGAGTAGATTTGAAATAACTTCAGCTATTAAAGAAGCAGGAAAATGGGATAATTATAATTATTTTAAAAGTCTGAATGTAGCATGAAGTGTTCGGCAGCCAGTCTTAAATCAATATTTGACATATTTTTTTCCCCAGTATATTTGGTATATTGATATGTTTGATACTTTTCCCCACTGAGACATGAAATCCATCAATAACTGTAAGAAATACCCACCGTAAAGCAGATTTGAGCTGTGTCAAGCAAAGGGTGTCAAACACAGCCATGAGCACCTGCTCTGCCACCTCCTTTGCCTGAAAAAAAAAAAAGGAAATGGAGGATGAAACAGTTTTTTCCCCAACCTTTTCCAAATCCCAACAACTTACAGGAGCACCCGTGAGATAAACAAGACACTGAACAGGAACACACTGATGCACCAGGCTAAAATTTGTTCTTTCACAGGTTTTATTTTCCTTACTGTGAGAGGTAAATTCATGAAAGATGGAAAAATACTGTAGATGGACAACAAAAACACTCTGAAATGTGGGTTTTTTAAGCAGAATTCAGAGACTGGTTGGAGGCCACAGGCCGGACTTCGAGTTACGAAGACGAACCACGACATTATTCTGGGTTTAATTGTTTGTTATCTGGGTTTAATTTGGGTTTGCACGTCATGGCACACCAAATGAACAGTGAGAGAGAGAAGGGGGGGCTTCATTTACCTTGGATTCAGTGGAAGTTTTAGCATAGCACTCAATGCCAGCAAGCACAGCCTCTACAACAGCAGAATAGATTTGCGACAACAGAGCACTGAAGAGAGAATCAAACACAACATTTACTACACAACGGAGAGTTTTCTTCCTCCTCTCCCTAAAGGAGCAGTTCTTCCTCTCATTGCACAAACCTCTCAATAAAAAAGGGGTCCTGGCTCAAATGAGTGCAGAATTAGGTTTGTAATTAAGCTTTTGGCTTGAGAAAATTAAATTGGAGCGAGGGAGTTGCTCGAATTACAGAGTATTTTGGGGAGACAAATGCAGCCCTGCTCAGGCAAGAATAAAAACACGTTTTCCTGTTGACTTCCACTGCAGTTGTGTTAAGAATCACATCCCATTGTTTTAGGGAGCTCCATTTCAATGGAATCAGTCTCCTTGGATTCAGCCTTGGAAAGGCAGCACACACAAAGTCCTCCAGAGAATCTGTGGCACTGATTGTCTGCCCAAGTGAGGCAACTCCTGAAGGCCACGAAAGGAGCAACAACCTGGCACAGCCAGGCTGGGAGAGCTGGGGGGGTTCCCCTGGAGAAGAGAAGGCTCCAGGGAGAGCTGAGAGCCCCTTGCAGGGCCTAAAGGGGCTCCAGGAGAGCTGCAGAGGGACTGGGGACAAGGCAGGGAGGGACAGCACACAGGGAATGACTTCCCAGTGCCAGAGGGCAGGGAGAGATGGGAGATTGGGAAGGAATTGCTGGCTGGGAGGGTGGGGAGGCCGTGGCCCAGGTTGGGCAGAGAAGCTGTGGCTGCCCCTGGATCCCTGGAAGTGTCCAAGGCCAGGTGGGACAGGGCTTGGAGCAACCTGGGCTAGGGGAAGGTGTCCCTGCCTATGGCAAGGGACTGGAACTCCATCACCTTTCAGATCCTTTCCAACCCAACCCATTCCAGGATTCCATGACATCCACACCACAGCTTAGTCCTGTTCCCTTCTTAAAAGGGAATTGAAAAAATTGCCCAGAAATAAACCAGAGTTGATGAAGCCAAGAGTGACTTTCAGCCATTGACACATTTATAACTCCAGAACAAGTGGGAAAAAACCCACCTGTGCCCAAACAAGAAACATTGGTTCAAAATTCCTGCTAAACTGGGACTAAAAGATGTGTGTAAATCGACCAAAAAGCCCTGCTTGCCCAAATTTTAACTCCTCTCACTACTCCTCTGCCACTGCTTGGTGTCAACAGAGGGGAGAGGGGGGAGGAAAGTGGAGGATCCAGCACTGAAGCCATATCCAAAGCATTCCTGAAGGATGGAAAGAGAGCATCTGAAGCTCCCAAACGTGGAGGGACTTCAAAATGCACCAAAGCCTGACTTTGATCGTCCCCAATAGCACCAAGTGATTTTAAAATCCAAAATTCTTACTGCGTTTTCAGGCTCCTCCCACATAATTTCACACACTAAATATGCAGTCAGTGTATTTTCAGCACGTCTGGTATGGGAAACGTGTCTAATTCTTCCTAACTCTGTAACCATCCCTATTTTCCCTCCAATTCACATGCACATTTGCAAAAAAAACACCTCAGTGGCCTGGGCTTTCCATCAGTCATTAACAGTTAATATTAGTGTATCAGTGTAATTACTTTTCGTCCCATTTCAAAAATTTAACACTAACAATGCAAACCATAAAATGGCATTTACCTAAAAAAATATAGAACTACAAAGTTTACCCCAGTTTATCCTCAGAGTTACAGTCAGTTTATGCACTCCAGTCAATCTGCAGCCCTGCTTCCTAAATACACCCAAATTTGGACTGAATGTTGCTTACGGAAATCCCGACAAATGTAAGAACCAGTTATAGGACTCAATTGCAAAAAAAAAAGCCCAAAATCATGAGATCAGGTTTGCCAAAAAAGCTAATTATGCTGCTGTTGTCAATTATCTGATCCAACACAGGGATGCTTCCAAAAAAAAAAGATATTCTTATAAAAACACTGCCTTTATCAACTGCTTTGTTTAGAGTTGCCCTACTCATCTCGGTTTAGAAACGTATTTAAAGGTTTTTAGAGGTAGGACAAGAAATATTTGAGCAGAAAAATTACCTGCTGGAGTTCAGTTTACTGTAAAAAAGGACAAATCTGCTGCTCAGGGCAGTAATTCCACTTTTATGTCTTTGAGAACAGCATTGAATCAATAAAAATCAACGGTAGCTCAGTATTAAAGTACTGACACATCTTTAATCTCTTGCTAACAGGTCGTGCAGGTTTGCAGCAGCAAATCCAGGCTCCTGAAATGATCCCAGCTACCAAGGAGGACAAAATCTCCAAGGAAAGGTCTGGTTTGTCAAGAGAAAGAGCAGAACCAAAGCAGATTTTCTACGTTCCTAAAGCTGGACAGGATCTACAAACACGCAGGACACGGACATGGATAAACACACTCTGACCTGGAGAAGGTTAAAATGCTTTGCAGCTTCCCAACCGAAAAATTAACTTTTATCTAACTTTCCATAGCGAATTCCTTTGCAAGTTTGAGTGTTCCCCTGCTGGCATTTCACTATAAATCTTACACTTAAGGAAACTGGCCTGAAAATTCCTTTTCCCTTCTGTCTGTGGACGATGCTCCCATTCAGTTTGAGATCCTTTCCCCCTTGGTTTGTAAGCAGTACCTTTAAAAATTGTTCAAGTAACTTACAACATTTTTTTTAATTTAAATTTAGCAAAATTTAGTAGTATTTCCTCTCCTACTTTGCTGCACAGTAGAAGGGGTGGTCCCAGTAAATTCCTATTTTGCTCACTGAAACCCTCCACGGGCACTTCGCCTTTGAAAGCCCCTCATATTCCCATTATTCTGAATAAAAACGTGTCTCTGCAAATGCCAACAGCCGCTAAAAGCAGGTTTGACCAACTGCCACGAGGCAGAAAGCGAGAAGAGTTAAGGAATAATATGAAAAGCTTACACTTGGTCAGCTTCCTTGTGCGCCTCGTTGTCATTTCCTGCATGAAAACGAACAAACAAAAGGGTTGGTTTGAGCATTTTGGGGACGTTTCTGCTGCACATTCCACGTGGCATTATCCAGGATTTTACGTCACCGCAGTTTGGATCGCAGGTTTAAAGCAGAGCAAAGCACAGCTTGTATCAGGGCAGCCAAGACTAAGACCTGAGCGCCCTAAAACCACCCGCAAGGGGGTCAGAGCAAGGATCCCTCTCACCCTGTATCCTGTATCCCGATGTGGGCCATTCCTGGATGCCCGGGAAAAAGCACAACTAGAGCAAATCCGTCCTTAATTCCAATGTTCCAACCATCTTCTCTTATGGTTTCAAGATATACAGCATCCCTAAGGACTGACTTCACGCATGGATTCTTGCAGCCATTTAAAGCAGGGAAGAAAATGGGTTTTAAAAATTCCACGTGGCTTGTTTTTATTTGGGAAGACAGCTGCTGTAACCCGCTGTGTCGGGCCCAAAGCAGAGGATAAGGGAAATTTAAAAAAAAAAAAAAATAATTAGATAAAATTCAAAAAATGAAAAACAGAGCGAAGGAATTTCCTCTTTTACAAATCCTCACTTATCTGAGGATAATAAATAGTTTGAATTACTACAGTTTCGGAGACTTTCTTCCTATCAAACTGTAAGGAACATTGACTGAAATATTTGTCTAGTGCTTGGGAAAGGCTTGCACAGTCAGATCTGACACATTTTCTGTGGAATACTCACATCATGACACATTTTGCCCACGAAATCTGCTACGATCCCCTGCCCTGGCTACAGAACTACACAGTACCTACCGCTCCTGAGGCTCAGAAAGGAATCAAGACCAGCTCTTTTTAATTGCTGCAAATTTTAAAATAATTAAAGAGAGTAACTGCCTCGGCATTTTTTAATGTACTCACCCAGGAAAGGAATGTGACTGGTCCCAAAAAAATAGGTCCTTGAACAAGCCAGAGGTCCCTTGGGAGACACACACTGCACTACCTGGTAGTCAGTATCAATGAGACACAAAGAGACATCAGTAAAGCAAACTGGTGCAACAATCAACAATAAACTAAGTTCCCCTTTAAGTCCTCTAAGCACTGACAAACTACAGGAAGTTTACAACACACACGGAACTGGAGTCGGAAAAAGCAAACTTACGTTTTCAAAGGTCTAGTTCACTTTTGACTCGACCTGAATGGCTGAAAGACTTTGGGAAGGAGATGAGCTCTGACTTGGGTTTTCAATTTCCTATGTCAACTGCTCTTTTCATGGAGAGGAAAGTGGGTCAGGTTCCCATAACTATGCTGGTCTTATTTACTATTTTCATGACACCCTATTAAAACAGTATCACCTGTACCTGTAAATAAACCACCTTTTTAAGAACAGCATCAGAATCTGAGGAGAACAGATGGAGCAAGTACATCAGAATGAAACTGTACTTGCACTTGGAAAGGCAGCAAATGGTCTCAGTGTTATAAGGGGAAGAAAAGACAAAGTTGAAAGTGTTTTCAGAGAAGAGAGTGTTAGAGCAGCAGATGGAGAATGAGATTTCAGGCAGGATGCTACAAAAACAATCCTTTCTCAGGCTTTTGATGCGTCCAGAACACCCACGTCCATCCATCCCTGAGGCAAGTGCACATGGAATGTTGTCATGGACTCATCCCCTCACTCATCCGTCCACTCCACGATGACCTGGACTCAAGCACATCCATCTGGACTCGCACCACTGTCGGACACTCCCGGAGCCCCTGGAGGGAGCAGGGAGGTGTCCACACTCTACCTCTCCTCCTTCGCTGCCCGTTGCCTTCTGGAGCCACGAGGCCCCTCCAGCCAGAGGATCCCAATTCCCGGGGGTCGCTCCCCCGGTCACGGCCCCTGCGCCGCCTTCGACCTCATCAAATGTTTAACAACTAAGTTTTTACTTGAAAATGGAAACAAGTTAATCTTTAACACTTCATGGTAACATTCTTGGAACATCACAGAGCATTGGAACATCATTCCTGGAACACCACCTGCTGAGCGCAGGCTGGAATTTGGAGGCGCATAAAAAAGTCCATTCACAAAAATTCTGGTCTAGTATCAAAAAAAAAAAAAAAGGGGCCTTTTCACTTCCTTTTTAAGAAATCTGATTAACATCAAATCTGTGTGTCGGGATTAAACACATCACAGAAGGGTTTCACTTCATGACTAGGCCAAACGTCCTCACAGACAGCATTTCCCTCTCCCCCACCCCACATATAAGTGTTTAAAAAGCTGCATTTTTAAAGGAAATAAATCATTTGTCAGTCCCTGATTAAGCATCCAGTCTTTTAACTTGGAAGAAGAAAGAAAAAGAGAATTTCTTCCTTAAACTAACTGATAAAACCAACATGTTTTTATGTTAATAAGAATTAGGTGTTTAACTCGCGGAAGGCAAGCACAAAACAAAATCATGAAGAAAAAGAGAAAATCTGCCAAAAAAAAAAAAAAAAAAACAGCTTCAAAAATCTCAGGTAACTACTCCAAAGTCTTACCATGTGCTTGGCAGTGCTCCCACCAAGGCCAGTGTTTCGAACAAGGTGTCCTTCTGATGGAAAATTAAAGTTACCAGAGTTCAAGTTTTCCTTGGTGGAGTGGCTGCCAAACAGGACAAAGGGCTGCCGGCTGGGGCTGGGGAGGAAACAGGGAATCACCACCAAAATACTTGGCAGGGAACTTAAAAACAACTGAAATTAAAGTTTTCATGTCTGAGGGACCAAGTCCTGAATTTTACCAGCGCTCACAAAGCTTCCCATTGTAAAGACCAAGTTCCAAAATAAAAAGCATCGAAGAGATGATCATTTCTTTCAAGTACAAGAACAAATCTCAAGGTTGTTCCCAAATGATGTTAGAAGAGTGTTTTTGCCCCCCTCTTTTTAAAAGTAAATTGCCTTGAGAAGCTGATTAGGCTTAAACTGCCCATCCCGAAAAACCCTGAAATGACTGTGTTGGAATTAAACAAAACTATTTTGGGTTTAGCTCTGGCTTTGGGCCCAAGACTCAGCTGGAGAGGTCAAGGTTTGGCTTTTCATTGTATCAGTGCAAACATGAGGGGATGCTGCAAACAAGGGACACTGAACTCCACTGGTTTATTCCAAATAAAGAGGAATTTGCAGAGACATTGAAGTATTTTAAAACCCCTTGATTTAACTCAAAACAGCAGAACTTTGGGTTTGAAACAGAAGACAAACAACCTTCCTCTTTCAATTAAAATTTTTTCATAGAATCACAGAATCACAGGATGGTTTGGGCTGGAAGAGACTTTAAAGACCATCCAGACCCACCCCATGCCATGGGCAGGGACATCTTCCACTACCCCAGATTGCTCCAAGCCCCGTCCAACCTGGCTTTGGACACTTCCAGGGATGGAACAGGTCAAAAATGGATCATATTAAATGCACATGGTGCAGAGTTTCAAACATAATTACATTGTACATTTAAGAACTACAGCATTAAATCCCGAGAAAATTCAGCTTTACCCTTCCAGGAAGTGCCTCTGCATGTTGGTTTTATTTAACGTGAGATGTGATATATTGAGATGGCCCCACAAGGAATTAGAACTGACTGACACATTGTGGCATCAGGGGCATGGCAATAACATATTGAGGTATTGTTTTACAGGGAATAACAGTAATACCTGTTATCTGTTATGTGGCTGGAGATCATGCCGTGGCTGAAATAACTCCTGAAGGGCTGTGGAGAATTCAAACAAACAAACAAACCAACCAAAATTATTACTTTTGTTTAAAAACCAAAATTAAATTTAAAAACTGTTATTAAAAAATAATTAACATGTAATAGAACAGAACAGAAAGCACGAGATATCCTCACTACGATTAAGAACAAACCTGAATTATCTTCCTCAGAAAAAACAACTCCTGAAGCCCCCAAAACTACTTTCAACCTCTGTAAAAAAATCATCATAAAATCACAGAGTGATTCGGGTTGGAAAAGACCTTAAAGCCCACCCAGTTCCAACTCCCTGCCTTGGGCAGGAACACCTTCCCCTAGCCCAGGTTGCTCATAAAAAAAAAAAAAAGCAACAAAATGTTTCAAAAGCACCAGTCCAGGGTTTTTTTCACCCAGGCTTTTGTTCCCCTCAGTTGTATTTGAGATTTCATATGTGCAACCCTGAATTGTGAAGCCCTGCACACACCAGCTCCCAGCAAACTCGAAGTTAATCTACCCACAAATATCTGTCGTGCAGATATGAATCAGCTACATCGAATTATCAGTGAGCAAACACTCCACTGAATTACCCCAGCAACCCTAAACCACCATACCAGGGATTTTTAAGGTGGGTGGTGACTTTAAAATTAAACTCCAAACCACAGGTTTTTAACTCCTCAAACGTGAAAGGTGAGACGTGGCAGGAACAAATAATAACCCTAAAGCTGAATCCTTATTCCTCCTGCACGGATGAGAGCAGGGTTTCCAAGGATTACTGAAGCAGACCTACCTCCCCTGCCTGAGATTCCGAGAGCTCCAGAATGAAGGGAATTTCAGTGTCAAAATTAGCAAAAAAGTTGGTCCACTGGCGCTCAAAAATCATTAAATCCTAGAAGAAAAACATTCAATATTCAGTATTTCTCCAGGGAAAGGAAGTCAAAGGTCAGTGAAAAACAAACTGCCCAATGAAACAATAAATACAAGAAAATAAATATATTTTAAAAGATAAGGACTTTGCTGGTCTTTTTGTGTGTGTGTGTGTTTGTTTGGGTTTGGATTTTTTTGGAGAGGGAAAAGGCAGGAGAGGGAGAAGGACCACAGCCCTGCACCACCCGCTATCAACCCGAGGAATTACAGTGCTTTGAGAGAATTCAAAACCCAGGTCTCCCATTTCCCATAAAACTTCCCCCTGGAGAGATTTAAATTGCAATTTTAAACGTGTCTCTGGTCCTGCAGTAATTTCCACCTGACACCAAGGAAGCTCACGGACAAAGTGAGGGGCAAAGGCCATTTCTGTCCCTGCATTTGCAAGAACAACTGGGAAGTGAAAAAAGGAAATGCCAGTAACACCTCACCAAAGCAGAGTGAAAAAGGACCACGGGGAATTTGTTGCCTTCAAATTAATTTAAAAAGAAATCAGAGAGTCAATAAAAGGAAGCGAGTGTGCGATGTTGATACAGGAGCCTCTAAAATTTTCAACTTTAAAACGCTCTCAGGAGTAATTCCAGTCACTTGTCACCTCCTGACTTGGAAGATGAGACACATCCTGATTTCAGCAGGTGTGAATCAAAACCAAAATACAAACACAGAGGAGCTTCAAACCCCTCCTGAGATCACCTGACTTCATCCTCACTGAGAAAAGTAATCAGCTCTAAAATCCCCAACTTCTAGGAAACTGAACTGGTATGAAAAGCCCACTCATGAATTGATGTTCTCAGAAGATTTCAAGTCCTTTTAAAAACTTCGAAATTGGGTAAATAAGGCTGTTTCAGGGTAGGCTTATGAGGCGTAGGAAAAGTCCCAAATATTTATCTCACTTCCCCACAGGAAGGGGGAGGTGAAATATCACAGAGTGATTACTCCAACTGAGAGCCCTGTAAACTCTCTGACACCTTAATTCTCAGTACAGCAGTTGATTAAACAACCAAACTGGGGTAAACTACCAATATTTTATTAATAAGGGATAATTACTGCTGAACTTGCCGCATTTTAAAAGCCTAAACTGCCGCCAAGCTGAAAACTGCTAAAAAATTAACACCAAAGCAATACATCCTAATACTCATAAAATATAGGCATTAATAAATCATAAATACTAGTAATTATATACTGCTTTCTCCTCCAGCCCCGAGCACGGCACTGACACGAGGAATCACTTCCCAGTGTTTGTATTTCCCAAAGCACCAGGGCAGCCACTGAGTGTCACTGTTACCCATTTAAAGGAGTTACAAAGCATCCTGAAAAGCGCTTTTTTTTTTTTCCCCTGGAAGCATCATTTCTTTTCCCTGGAAGAAAGGCTCTGTGTTAAAGTGGATTTTTTTCCCCCCACTCCTTGTTGCAAAAGCAGGATTAACACACACAAACACCCCGACTTCCTGTACTTTAGACATGAAGGTCCCATGTTAGGAAAGCTTTCCGGAGAATTTCAGGCAAAATGAGAAATTCAAGGAATCCGAGGGAAGTTATTTTAGCGGTTTGCAGAGTTGAGGGGAGGAGGAGGAGAAAGAGGAGGCAAAAGAGGAAGAAAAGGAGAAGGAAAAGGAGAAGGAGGAAAGGGAGAAGGAGGAAAGGGAGAAAAAGGAAAGGGAGAAGAAGGAAAGGGAGAAGAAGGAAAGGGAGAAGAAGGAAAGGGAGGAGGAGAAGGAGGAAAAGGAGGAGGAAAAGGACCCTGCAACCAAGAGGAGGCAGAACCTGTAGATTAAGTCCATACACACTATTAAAACCAAACAAAATCACAACAGTTTTGCTCCAACTACGAGTTGATTCAGACCATTGCACCGCCTTTACCTCAAAGAGCAAATCCTCCAAGGAAACAGGATCCATTTTGCTGTAGGTCTTCCACAAATCAACGCTGACATCCATCAACTGAAAGGGATTTTAAAACACAATGAAAGATTTGAAACAAGTTTCTGTGGAAAACATCACGAAGAAGGGCACAGGTTTAGGCTTAAGCTGCAGTGAGACAGCCTTGGAGCTGCCCTGAGAGCCCTCCTGAAGTCTGAATTCCAAAATATTTTCACACCACTGGTTACAAAAGAACAGGCCAGATAAAAGTGTTGTGGATCCGAGACTCATCTCCTCCAGGGAGGGTTGGAAGCAAAGTTTTCTTTGCATCTTCCAAACGAATCATTTCATAAAGTTTTTCAAAGTGAGTTAATTGCCAAGAGCTGCATCAGAAAGAACCAAAGAACACACATGTTCTTGCTCTAAACTCATGTTCACTTAGGCTAAGCAAGTTTAACTTGGCAACACCTTCTTCCAAGCAGCAGGATGATGAACACGAGAACAATATTCAAAAATACACCCTGAAGGGACACTTGTGTTTGAATGAGTTCTGCACTTACAGGTTTCCCCACTACCCACTTAATTCAAAATGCAGCACCAGCTGGGATTTTCTTAACCCACTGTTTTACAGCCACTCCAGTTACTTGGATAATTAGGTTTGTTAAGGATGGTTTCCCAGGCACTTCCATTCACCCATCAGCAAATTACAGCAACTCTGACTTGTGTAGTGAAAGTCCTTAAAATACTAGAAAAAAATCCTAACTTACCATCCTTACCTTATATTCAAATCTAACAGAACACACAACAGAGGGAAAATCAGCTTGAGGAGCCAAAAATGCACCCAAACACCCCCCTTTTAATAATGGCAGAAGTATTAATTCATAGATAATTTACAGTATTTCCTTCCACACACCGATTTCCTTCCCCAGCAGTGACCCAGAGCAGCTGCCTGACAGAGAACCTCACACAAACACTGAGGTAAGGAGTCAAGAATGTCATTTCCCACTTGAAATCCCCTTTAAGGAGGAAGAAAACAAGAACTGGCTCGACTGCCAGAGCTTCCAGGATTGCTCTTGAAACAGGAGGCCAAGAATTTTCCCTGCTTCTTTTTAAGTGTTCAGGAGTGCTCCAAGGAAAGTATCAACTCCCGGGATGAAACAGGGGAGGTTCTGGCTCGGCCACACCCGCGTCTCCTGCACGTTCTTCCAAAGCCTCCAAGGATTTGTGAAATAAATTGGGGTAATTAAAGGGCAATCAAAGAGCCAAACAACCCCTTGAATGGCCAGACAAATTGTCACTGAGTGATTTCAGACATCAACAAGGGTTGTTGATACTCCTCCACAAGGATGCTCATCTGCTTGCACTCGGCATGTAAAGGGTTTCAAACAAGGTGTTACAGCACCTCGGTGCAACGAAATAGGGGAAAAAAAAGCCTGAGGAAAGGGATCAGTGGGAAGAGAAAAGTGCTCAGAAGGACACAGACTCACAGAGCAGATCTCTGAGCGAGTGGGTACAGTTCTACATGTGATGGGACTTGAACAATGTGCTGGTAATTCTTTGGGGGTTTTCCAGCTGTCACAAGTCAGACAAAGCCTATTCGGGCTGTAAAGAAGGAGGAGTGACGAGAAAAGTAGGACATCTGCGTTGCTGTGGCACAGGCTCAAGAAAATGAAATAAAAGACGTTTCAAACAAGTACAGAAATGCAAAGCTGTTCTCCGAAGATGATGTTAGAGTAGAATTAATCAATGGGCAAATCAAATGGCACAAGTTGCTCAGGGTGGAACAGCAAATCATTATTAAATCCAGGAGCAAACTAATTTTGGCTGCTGCCCTGTTCAGAGGGCTCTGCTGACCCAGGGATAGAAAATGTCAGGGAGAGAAGCAGATGCATCTCTCGTGTCAAAACCAATGGCCCAAGAAACACAGTCACTTCCTATTTTCTCAGCTCATCTCAAGGTGTTGGCCACTACCCAGCTCCTGCTGCTCTGAAGATCTAGAACCCGCCTGGGAAGATCTATGACCCATCTAGAAAGATCTAGAACCAATCGGTGAATGTCTGTATCCCGCCTAGGACAATCTAGAACCCATTTGGGAAGATCTAAAACCCATCTAGGAAGACCTATAAGCCATCCAGGAAGATCTATAACCCATCCAGGAAGACCTATAACCCATCTAGAAAGATCTAGAACCTGTGTAAGAAGATCTAAAACCCATCTAGGAAGTCCTATAAGCCATCCAGGAAGACCTATAAGCCATCCAGGAAGAACTATAACCCATCCAGGGAGATCTAAAACCCACGTAAGAAGATCTAAAACCCACCTAGGAAGGTCTGCAACCCATCTAGCAGAGCTAAAAAAATTGGTTATTGGTAATGTCGACTCTAGAAGGAAAGGAAAACGGTTCTGTATCACAGCAGGGGTTGGAGGGGTGACCAAACAATCCTGGTTTATCCAGGACAGAGTGTTGTGGAGCTCAGAACAGCCTCCCACCCAGACTGTGGTGTTTCCTTCCTGGCACATTCAAAACTCAGCTTCACAACATCCCAAACAACTTCATCCAATTTGGAACCTCCCTCGGGCGGTGAGTCAGGACTCGATGATCTCAAAGGGTACTTTCCAAGTGAAATAATTCCGGGATTAACTCCTGCCTCAGAAAGGAAATGAAAGTGTAAAGCGCTCACCTCGTATTTCATGGTGAAGAACCCGTCGCCCCCGATGCCCTCCAGAGCAAAGGCCTGAACGATCGGCCACTTCTCCACGATGAACATGTCAAATATCTGCAGGTGACCTGCAAAGGACAGGGAGCACAGGGACATTCCCTCACTAATCCTGGCAGTGTAACTTTCTCGTCTGAATTCACAGAGGATCTCGATTATCCTGCCTTTGTACAACTGGAGACATTTAAGTGAAAAGTGGGTTTTATACTTATGTAAAACACTGTCACAGAATCCCAGAACGGTTTGGGTGGGAAGGGACATTAAAGATCATCCAGTCCCACCCCCTCCCATGGGCAGGGACACCTTCCCCTAGCCCAGGTTGCTCCAAGCCCCGTCCAACCTGGTCTTGGACACTTCCAGGGGTCCAGGGACAGACACAGCTTCTTCTGCCCAACCTGGGCCAGGGCCTCACTCCCTCACAGCCGAGAATTTCTTCCATCATTCCCATTTAATTATAACTTTAAGTCGGGGGAGAGCAAAACTATTCATCCTGCACTCCTTGGAGCAGCTGTAAACCATCTGAAGTGTGACTGCCAACCCTTAAGCTCCACACCTTCTTCAGATCCTTCCTAACACAGAACCCTCGTCCTTCCCTCCTGCCCTGACCCACTAATGACCTTCCAGGCAGTCAAAGCTTATCACCCCTTCCTCAAGGGAAGCAATCAGGAATTAGGAATAAAAAAGCAATGCAAGATTACAGTGCTGAGGCTGCAAGGCTGGCTCCAGAGCCCAACAGGAAGCTGTGCAGGGCAGTTCTTTCAGCGCTAAAAAGGGAAACTTGCACAACGAAATGTTTATTCTTCCCTTAAATAAAGCAGGATTTATCTGGAGCTCCCATGGGAACAGAGAACTTCTGTAGCAGCACAACACACTTGTCTGAATGCAAATCATTCCTCTGCCTCACACTGTGAGTGTTCCCTCCTCAGACCGAGTCCGGGGGCTTCCACTCCTCAGAAATGGAATTCAGCAGAAAGAAATCCACCTCCTTAAGGAAAAAGGGACTAAAGGGAAACCACTGACACACTTATCATGCTGATTTCTTCCCAAAGGCAAGGAAATCTTCATTCCCTGGACTCGGATGTGCAAAGCACTTCTGCTATGAGAATAAGCCAATCCAACCTACCCTGGCAGCTGTAGGGAATACCGATCCGGCTGCAGTCCCGGACCATGTCCACAAAGCTGGAGATCTTGAATTCCTCTGCAGCTTCTTCGTCTTCATACTGAAAGAAGCCATTTAAAAATCAAGTTGGATTGGGCAAGCCCTGATTTGTTTGGTAGAAAAGTGAATATGCAGCATGTAAACCACTAAAACATCACCTACAACCGCCAGAAGCTCAAGAACCTCGTTTATTCCCAGCGTTAGAAATCCCATCGTGGCAGTGACGGCACTGAAGCCAATGGAAATCATCCTTTAGGAAACAGTTCTTTTAAAAAAAAAACCAACTTCAGAGCGAGGTTTTTAATAATGGTACCTGAAGGTATAATCATACACTTTATTTTCAGCTCTCAGCGAAGCCTTTCAACGTCACCCACCAGATTTAAAAAACTAAAGGTGCTTTGAGAGCGCCGCCCGATGTGCCACAAAAAAACGTGCCACGAAAAACATGTCCCTGAGGAAAAAAGATCAGGACACAGAATAAGGAACAGCTGTGGGAGGGAGAGGTGGACTGTAGGAAAAAGAGAAGGAAAGGAGACGCCACCATGCAGCATCATCTTGCTGTTTCATGACTGAAGTCACCAAAGACTTCAGCGGACTGAAGAACAAACGTCGTGGCTCAGAAAAGCATAAAAACTACACTGGAGAGACAAATCACACTAAAATTATGCTTATAACAGGAAAAAAACCCTGGGAACACGCTGATTTTTATCTGAAAAGCTAACAGTTCAGCAGCAGATCTGGAATCAACTCCTTCAAGAGTCACTTGTTTTCTGGAGCGAGATCAGAAGGCAGTGGTGTTTTGCCTATTCTATTTTATTTATATTTTTATACACAGTGCTCTGAACTTCTTATCAAGGCAAATGACATGATTATGAACTTGCTGTGTACAGCTCCTGTGAGCTCCAAGGGTACACCCAACAAGTTTTTATTTTAAGAACGAGTTCTTTTAAGCCCAGCCTGAATTTAAGATGCAGCCCCAGTTCCTCCGTGTTCCTTCTTCAATCCCAGGAAGTCAGATCAAAGTTGCAGCTCGAAGCCAAGCCCCAAACAACTGCCAGTTTCTCAAGGCTTAAAAATGCCACTGGGATAAAAACTTGGGAGTCTGGCAGGGTGCTAAAGGCTTGCTCCCAGTCTGCTCTTGCAGGAATAAAGGCTGCCAGTTCCATGGAAGGTAAGGCCAAGACACCCCAAAATTTACTGCATCAAATTTCACCACTTTATCCTATGTGGCCATTTTAAAAATGAGCATTTTTTAATAATATGAGGGGGGTTTTATTCCCTTTAAAGATATTCCCTTAAATTCCTGTGGTTTAGTTAAAAGCAAGTAGGAAGAAAGGAAGGAGAGGCTGCAGGTTCTGCCAGAGGAGGTACATCCCTACTTTATTTATTCCTAAAACCTTTGAGCTTTTTTGGTTCCATTTTTTAAAAAGCAAGTAAAAGTTATTCCTATCATTGAAAAAGAAAAAAAAAAGAATAACTTAAAAGCCACAATCCTCCTATAAACAGGATGTACTTAAAGCCTGACACAGCAAGGTTTTGTTTCCCTCTCAGAGGGAATCTGGGAAACAGGAAAACCCATATACGTTGGGAATGGGGCTGGACGTGCTCAGCAGCGAAGCAAAACCGTATTTTCAGCTTCAAAAAAATCGAACCTTTGCCTTCATTTCCACAAACAACAAGGCCTATGGATCACCTCTCTGGTTACATCATTATTTCCAGGCAGCACTGTGTGATTAAGGTTAGTACTTACCACGATAAATCATATCAGAGCCCAGCAGCAGATGGAGCTTAAAATGCAATAGCTGAGACTGCAGTTGCACTGGCAACAGGGTGTTGGGAGCTGCTCCACTGTTGATTCCAAAGGACAGGTGTTTTACACCAGCAGATTTGCCCTTTCTGCAGGGATTTTGGCAGCAGGAAAGCCTTACAAAGCCAGGCTTTGGGTTTCGCTGCAGCAGGTTGGAACCTGCAGCTCAGTTGTTTGTGTCTTAACAAGAATTATCCCTGTCTGAAGCAGTGATGGGACTGTACTGAGAACGGGCATCCAGTTTTGGGATCCAGGGACCAGAAAAAGGTGGACAAACTGGAGGAAGGTCAGTGGAAGGACACTGCAACGATGGAGCCTTTGTCCCAAAGGCTGGGACCTCAGGGATTCCTTCCCACACCCGCCAAAATACTACTGAGATGGTGAAGCCAAGTTCTCCACAGTGGTCATGACAAAGGGATGATTTAAAACAAGAGAGGTTCAGATTTGGCAAAAGGAAACCCTTTTCCACTGGGAGGACAGTCAGGAAATGGAGCAGACAGCCAAGAGAGGCTCTGCAGGCATCATCCTTGGATGTTTTCAACATCCAGCTGCAAGAAAACCTTGAGTAACCTGATCTGATCTCATCACCCACCCTGCCTTAGGCAGGAGGTTGGACAAGATGATCTCCAGAGGTGCCTTGCAACCAGAATTATTTCCTAATTCTGTGATTAAACTATCAACCAGCCACATGAAAACACAATTAATTTGTCAGAAGCCCCATCACCTTCAAGCTGGAAGCTCAAGGGAACAAAAGGTTTTTCTCCTTGATCTTCCTGTTCATTCTCGCACCAGCTTCACCCTCTGACACCGCAGCTCCAAACCCACTCCCTGGGGATTTCAGTGTCATCCTAACTCAGAAAAGAAGCTACACAGAACTGAATTTAGGAAGAAGCATTTCCACTCTCAACTGGAACACAAAGGTCCTTATTCTACACCTACACAAGCAGTATTTTCATTTCTAACTGCTCTAACAGTACTTCAATAAACACCGTTTTTCTAGAACACCTTCACCTTTAAACGCAAGAAGAAACTTCCATCACTTGATGTGGGTTCTTGAAAGAAAGATTTGAGAGTTAAAATGGAAATACATAATAAAATTTCCAGACTTTGAATTGATTTCTAAGCTGATCTTTTCTAATATTCTTAAACTACTGGCAACCAGTGAATTCAAACACTGCCCTGGCAGCAAACAAGGCTGTTGCTGGAAATCTCAGTGTTGACTGTGGTGCTTGATTCAGATTTCACATTCCCACAACCCACACGTTTTTCCTCATTAAAAGATCATTGACTCATGTCAAAACAATAGTAATTAGTGGGAGAGGGGAACAATTTGTCTTCACAAAAAGTATTGACAACATATTCTTCTTGCCAATGATTAATCCCCACACAGACACCCAGATCACTCCCCCTGCTGAGGAGGAAAAAGAAGAAAGACTTCTGGAAGGGACGTCAAAGGAAGTTCCACTTTAAATATCAGTTCATTAGCAAGTTCATTAGTGATCCTTATCTGCACTCATTTTTCACTCACCTCATTTTCAGTGAGACAGTGAAAATGCAGGTTCCTCCAGTGAGCCACGTAGGGCAGGAGCTGGTTATAATTCACGGGGTTGCAGTACAGATGAACGCTGTCAGGTTTGATTAATATGATTATATCTGCAACAAGCAGAAGAAAGATTATTGCAGCACCAGGACTCCACACATGGAGAACGATATGGGCATAAAAAACTGAAGAGAAAACACTTTTTCATCATGTACCTCATTAAAAGGGAACTGCTGAACTATCTGAGTGCACAGGAACTCCTCCTTGCTTTGAAACCAGAAAAGGAAACAGTTTGGCAGCTCCAAGGACCGGGGCACTTGTTACAGTTCCAGACAATTGTGGGGTTATTCCAAACTCTTGCACAGCACTTGCATCAGCCTGTCCCCTGGAGCAGCCAGGAGTGTCGGGATGAGCCCTCCCAGAGCTCTGAACTCCAGCTGCTCTTGCCTGATGTTACATCAGAGAGCTGCTCCGGCTCAAAGCCGCCAGCACAGCCCGGGGGGTGGATATCCAGAGTTTCATGCAAAGAAGGGAATAATAATCCACCAGCACGGTGACTGGCCACCTTCCAAACATTACAAAGGTGAGCTGGGGAAGTAAAGAAGAGCTCAAGGATTTTAGAGCTGCAGAGGTGTGAACACAGTAATTAATAATGTGTACACACACACCGGGACTGAGTTAAGGGATTCTGTTAAAGTTTACAACATTTGGGGGACTTGTGGAGCGTAAAACACATGAAATACGTCCTTTAATGTCTAAAAATGAGTTACTGGTGCTTTTAAGAACCCATTTCCAGGTGTACAAACACAGCTTGAGATTCAATGACTTTTTTTGTTTTCTATGCCACTTTTTCTTCTCTATTTCCCTCCGGGAAGGTTGAAGAGGAGGTAAAAACGCTGAGCAGGTCACTCACCATCAAGCACCTCCTCAGCAAAGCCTGTCCTCTCACAGTGACTGAACTAAGGGACTCTGGTTGAGTTTACAAAATTTGAGGGACTTGTGGAGCATAAAACACATGAAATATACCCTTTAATGTTTAAAAGTGAGTTACTCATTGATGTGTTTAAGAACCATTTTCATGTGTACAGACACAACACGAGATTTAATGATTTTTTTTTTGTTTTCTATGTCACTTTTTCTGCCCCATTTCCCTCCAGGAAGGTTGAAGAGGAGGTAAAAACGCTGAGCAGGTCACTCACCATCAAGTACCTCCTCGGGAAAGCCTGTCCTCTCACAGTCATTGTTGTTCTGGTTGTACAAGCCAAAGAGCAGGTAGTTTGCCAGCTCCCTGCAGCCTTCATTGTATCGACTGTCTATCCCTGAAAGACCAAAATCACACGTCAAATGTTGTGGGAACTAACACTGCACACCTCAAAAAGTTGTTTTCTTCCCCAATAACAAAACCCCAAAGCAGGAATATTAATTAACTCCTTCACACAGTCAGGGAGTTCTTATTCCTGTGGAACACACTGGGAGAACAGTAAAAAGGAGTTTTTGCAAGTTACTGCCACACGCTGACATTTTGACCTAAAATGTCACACGCTGGAACTTTTGACCTAAATCCAC